>JAQIXS010002699.1:0-21388 GCA_034700785.1 Rossiulus vilnensis
GGTCCTATGTCATTGTTACCACATCCAGCACTTAATCGGAATTAATTGCTAAAATTCGGTTATACGTGTATATATCTGGCTCGATGGACTCCGAGCAAACACCTATGTCTGGACCCTATGTCCACGATTCGTTGCGGCTGAATGGAACCTCCATAATGGCAGCTTTATATTGCCATCCAGGGACATGGAGACTTTGGAAGTTGGCCAGATGCAACTAAAGGTGAATGCTAATGTGTTTGTTACTTTCACCACCGCTGGCTGCTATATCGATGATTGCTTCCAGATAGGTCCAATGATCTCCCATTTCCCCTGACTACTTCTCCTTCTAAATCACCAACGTCACTAGCTCTTTGTCTGTGAGTCAACCACTAACAACCAACTTTCCACTGCTAACTATGCGGACACGAACTGCTTGTTTGAGTATATCAAAACGGTGGATAGCACGCATGTTGACATGTCTATTTATTAGGGAAATGGAGCACTTACCTGATTCATTCATGGAGAACGAGCTTCTTGCATGCTACTGAACTGTTAAGACTTCTTATCTGGACTATCAGTAAGGGCACTATCGTTGGCTTATCTGTCCTCAGCAGCCACGAAAGAGCATCATTCATCAATCCGCAATCTCTCAGTTGTACTCTATATTACATGCAGAAAAAAAAGTGAATTCTAGATCACCATCAGTTTTTGAAACCATCTGTAGCAATCTCAAACAGTTATCTAGTACTAGAGAGGGTTTACTTCCACCTAATTGCGTGAAAACGTTTTGCTGCACTGGTCATTGGCATGAAACAACATTATGTCCAGCTAACAGATTATTCATCTGAAGGTAGGGATACACTGTAAGATTTATCTCTGGTAGAAAACAACCATTATATAGAGACTGTTTGAGACCTCCATAAATAGGTGCTTCCCTGCAATGCTACCTTCGGTTTTTTCAAGGTTTATTTAATGATTTTTTTAAGATAAATAAGTGGGGCATTTTGAAATTTTAAACAATAAATTGGACCCTATATAGTAGACCCTATATGAGCAGTTATAACACTTTAATGTATTTGAAGTAAAAATGTAACGTTTTTACAAAAATATTCACTGGCCATTTCTATGTCAAATTTATGTATATATGACGTCTCATTTCCAAGTAACCTTAGGTCAAAATTCAATTACAACAATATTAGGCCGTTCCGGCCTTGTAATTAGCAGATCATTAACTCGGGATAAAAGCGTCACAAACATTACCTTATTTGGTGACGTTTGTTGAACATGTAATTAAAGTGAGGGGAGAAATGACCACAGGACATCTTTCTGGGAAGATATGATGCCCATTCAAAACAAATTATCTTTAAGGGATCTCGTGCTGTTTAGGTCGCCTGAGGTTAGTGGTCGCGAATTACTCGCAATTGACGAGTTGGACGTCCCAAATTGATGACCCTCAACCTTCCTCTTGACCATGATGGTTCTCATCTAACCACGATCCATACTCCTTGGACACTCTGTATAAATGCGATGACCATTTCGATGTGAACATTATTCCCAGAAATAGCCCACATCAGCTCTTGAGTCACTACGTGCAATAATCTAGATTGAAAATGCGAGTAACGCTTTAATTACAAGCATGATTCTGAGGTCATCTGCCCTCACGGCGGCCATATTTGTTTTCGGACAAAGCATTACGAGTGGGCATCACGATGGTCCAGCAACCTTGTTGCCATGGTTATAACCGTCCGCGTTGCATGACTTAGTTAGTGCAGCCTCGAAGACCTGAAAATGACCTAAATTGAACCGAACCTGGTCCTGAATGTCTATCCGATACTCTTATTTTTTTCTTTTCTTTTTTGGGGGTTTTAAAACTTCACCGACTCCCTGTGCTTCTCGTCTTTTTATCGTCGCAATTGGGCTTCATTTTATCGAAAAGTGAGCCAGCTAACATAAAAAAAAAGAGTTGCAAAGTTCGTAAATCCGAACGGTGGATACAAGCACTAAAAGTTTGATGGGAAATCGCAGAAATCGTTATACGTGTGAGGCCTAAGTTTGTCCCTGGGGCGCGTCCCTCACATTTTCCCCGTTGGTTTTTTATGTTGGGCCAATACACAATTTTATATTAAAAGTTGCCAACCTGCAACATGGCAGTTGTTACCACATTTTTTTTATGCGAAGCCTGCATATATCTCTTGTTTTATGTCAGTGACTGAACGCCTCGTTTTGACACCCATTTCTTTAATATTACATGACTGAATAGATATGCGTTTTAAAGGCGGTGGTGGAAAAAGTCAATCTCCGAAACCGACTTTTGTACGAGATTTTATAATTTCTTGCGGAAGCACGAAAACGACATTATCGGAAGTTGCAGTTTCGTCTCCTGTTTTGCTGATGCGAAGGGTATCAACACCCAACACGAATTTGTGTGTGTGTGTGTGTGTGCTCCAATCCAATTGGTATCCGTGTATTTCTGAACGCCCATTTCTGCACATTCACGCTATGATTCATGAATTAAAGATGCTGAGCACAGAATTACAGATAAAAACACGTGATGCAACAAATGCGTGTTGTAATGCCATCGCGATTTCTGGCAGAATAAATACGGAAAGATAATTGAATGATAAAAGGAAGTACGTTAACTTGGGTATGACTTACAAGCTGCAACATCAATAAGGAATCATGAGACAATGGGTTTACGACCAGCACGGTTTACGACATCCTGTATGTCCTTATTCCTCTTGGAATTAAAACGGAAACACACTGGTTTTTGTTTTTCTTAAATTTCTACTGCATTTTGATCCAGGGTATGGTTTCCATCGATTATGGGGACGTCCGAGGAAGGACTTCACACAAACTGGATGATCATCCCTGGAGAAAAGATCAGTGTGTGATTTCTGTGCTGATAACAGTATGATACTACACTGATATCAGCATAACCTTTGTGGTATCAGTATGATTCTATACAGATCGGACGACAATTGGCACGGCTTGTGTGATGTTTGACAGAATTGTGTATCAGTTATGGTCAAACACGCTTCAATTTATCACAATTTCAAAATAAATAAATGAATGAATGAAAACGTGAAACAATGCTAATTATAAAATCTGGACAATTACTCAAACCATACACAAAATATCCAAATTTTATTTTAGTCTTAAAGTCATTTTTACAAACACCAGCTGCAAAGTACGTTTCAACGAATTTTTTTTGACATTTTGCCTAAATTTTTCATTTCACTTAAACCACTTGGGGCCTGTCTCCGTATGTCACTGCCCGTGTGAAATCTCATCATTGCATTGGTTCTGACTTCAACACTAGCAAAATTGATCAGAAAGACAAAGTGGGGCTTTCTGTCCCTCACCGGTGCTATTTTCATCAGATGTGCAGTCTAGTCTAAAAATACAAAATTCTCAGCAGCAAAAAAAAAAACTCCTTCTTTGTTGACCTAGAATGAAACTTGGACGGAAATTACTCTTGCACTCACTACCAATGATTACTTCGCAATCTCTGATAGAGGCTTGTGCCAACACCTCAGTGTTTGATTGGCGTTCTTGGGCTTACATATCTCTGACGGACACTGACAGAAAGGCTCGTTTAAGACTCTTTGTTAAGCCCGATTTATCGGTACTGGACCCAAAAATATGACATTTTTCATTTCATCTGTTAATATTCAACCAATCCTACACGTTGCATTTGCCAGTTACTCTGGATAGTGAGGGCTTGCTCATTTATGACATCGTTGTTTTAAATATTTAAAATTTAAAACCATCAAATGTTACCGAATCGTATAAATAAAATTTTTATTTTTGTTCAATATTTTGAGCTTAAATTTAAGCTCTGAGCAATAACACCACGCAATTATCGTTTGAACAAAACTACGATAGCATCTTCATCATCACAGTCGTACTTAAATGTTGTACTGGTAGAAATCTCAACCTTTTCATATCAAACCGAAAATATTAAGCAGTGATTTGGAACCAAAAAAATAGAGACAATCTTTTACGTAAACTTGATGTTACATACGATATATAACGATCAACGCATCTGAATAAATTACGTCAAACGGAATTGAGTTTGTGTTCCTAAGCAAATGGTCTTATGAATGTAAATTACTTTAGTTTTCTTTACTAATGATCTAAAGATCATACATTAAATTTACGATTGTAATGCAAATAGTGCATATATGGCATCTAAAATCGGAAATGTTAAGAAGTTCTTGGGGGGAGGAGTTAGCAAACTATATTATAACAAAGTCAGTAAATCTGAAGAAATTACTTCAAACAGAATTAAATTCATGCGTTCCTAGAAATAAATCTTTTCAGATAAAAACCAGCTTCAGCTACATTTCCATCATAATTATACGCCCGTTTATAACGGCTATGAAAGCGTGAAGACATGTGAAATGTCATTTCAAGTATTAAAACTCAACTTTTAAGTATTAAGTATCGTTTTGTAACAGAATTTAATAAGGCATCCGTCCATTTTTCTCAAATCTTTTGAACTTTAAACTTCTGTTAGCCTTATTAAGGGAGCCATCTCTTAATGTTCCCAAACTTTGGAGAAACTATTGCTCCTCGACCTCGAAATTCTCTGACCTTTTGACATGTTGGTCATATTGCAAACTAGAAAGCTTACATTGTTAGGTAGTAATGGTCGAGCGTGTGCATTTTACGACAACTGGAGACAAAAGGGGGTTTAACCAGACTGGTAGCGAAGGTTTCATTTATTAGAAATTTTATCTAAAATTGTTATTAATGTTTCGAACGTTTACCGAAGTAATGCGCCTATTGCGCGATGTTTTCGACACATTTGACGGCTGTAAATGGATGAAAATTAAACGAGAAACTCGATTTCAGCGAAAGGGGTACAACCATTAATCGATGAGCAGATGGTGAACAATTATTGCTTGCCAAAGGTTAGTGGCGATGGTAAGTACTCTTGAACACATGCCGACATGAAAACACGCCACTTTCGGTAAATTGTGTCATCGATTCAAATTCAAGGTATTAAAAAAACCCCGATAGACCAATTGCTGACTCTGGTGGAAACATCAGTATATATATATCAGCACATGTACACTGCAGAAACCAGTACAAATATCCTGATATGTGGTCAGTGGCCAAATGCAGTCAATGATTTCATACTTGATCAATGAAACTTGATTGCTTAAATGGCCTTATTTTACTATTATTTCTTATCCAGTTTTTCCAAAATTTTAGCCTGCGGCGTTTCGTTTAATAATGGCAAATATTAATGAAATGTTGAGGCTAAAATCACGGATTTTAAACCCAAATTAGCACAAATTCTTTTAATTGGGAAATTTCTCAGAATTTCTGTATTAAATTGCAAGGTAAAATACCGTATTTGTAACCCAATTTTTCAAAATTTTCGCCTACGACGTCCATAAAAAATCGCAAAAATGAAGTTGGTCTTTTATCCCCCCCCCCCACGAAAGTATGTCCTGGGTGCGCCACTGTATATAGTGATATTAGTAAAAAACGTTTAATGATTTCAATACTGATATCACCAGTTAAAAAACACTTTGCCATATGCAAAAATTAATACATTGTTACATGCATTACAATCTTGTCTCAATCTAAATGCATTTTAGGATTGCATTTCTTCCACATGTGGGATATGTCACTATATACATGTATAGTTATATCACTATAAAATTACCGTACAGATTTCACTAAGCAAACTGATGTCAGTAGCCTAAAAATCACTGTATGTAGTGATATTAGTACAAAATCAACTACTGATCTTTTTTTACCAGGGGCTGGCGCTTGTAGTGCGGCAATCATATTCATGTTACGTACAATGTACCATTGTTGTAACAAATAATAACTACATCGTAAATCTAGCTGAAGTATTTTCCTTGTCAAAAACAAAAACAAAACAGGACTCTGCAAACGATTCTTATTCCTAAAATAGATTTATCAAGAAAAGCCCGAGCTGCATTTATTTCGGATCCATATTATTGGTCTTATTTTCTTGCATTTCGTCAGACACTGGAATTCGCTCCAGTCAATCGCATTATGCTATTGGAAATTCAATGTATATGTGATGTAGGTGGCAACCTAAACGAGGTGGTAAACGCCCAATAAACTGGGTGAATTTATATGAATTTCACCCTCCCTTCACCACTACCCACGTGGTATTTATTTGCTAGCTCACAGGGTATTGAGATGAAATAAATTGAGCTTAAGTAATTACACCTGATTAAGTCAATAATCATTTGCCAAATGAAAATGAATTGCTGGGTTGTTTCGAAGACCCATAAACGTTCATTACGCATGCGCAGTACCGTTAATTATGCTTCAAAGTCTTAAGTAGAGCGACTTGATTGCAATGGCTTCTAAGAAAACATCTTTTAATCGTTTTAAACTAAATGAAGGCGCTACAATTCTGTAACAGAAGCTGATAAAAACGAATGAATTGAAGTAAGTTGATTGAATTATAGAACCATTACTTTAGTCGACTGAGAAAAGTTTACGGAAACAAGTAAGGCTGCCATTCATAGTCGACATTAATTAAGCCAGCACCTTACTTAAGAACTCAAAGCCAATACTTAGTTTAGAAATTTAAAAAAAACCATTATTTAATTGATATATTTTTTCAAGATGAAGGCGCTACAATTCTGTAATAGAAGCTGATAAAACGAGTTAGAACTATTACTTTTGTTGATTGAGAAATGTTTACAGAAACAAGTAAGGCTACCCTGGCTTAACTGAAAACCAAAACCTAATTTAGAAATTTAGAAAAAAAAATTCTTCACTAAATACATTTTTTTTTCAAGATGAAGGCGCTACAATTCCGTAATAGAAGCTGATAAAACAAGTGAATTGGGTAGATAGAACTATTAGAACCATTACTTTAGTTGATTGAGAAATGTTTACAGAAACAAGTAAGGCTGCCATTCGTAGTCGACATTAATTAAGCCAACCCTGACTTAACTGAAAACCCATACCTAATTTAGAAATTTAGAAAAAAATCCTTTACTTAATACATGTATATATATATATTTTTTTTTTTCAAGATGAGGACGCTACAATTCTGTAATAGAATCTGATCAAACGAGTTAGAACTATTACCTTAGTTGATAGAGAAATTTACAGAAACAAGTAAGGCTACCATTCGCAGTCCACATTAATTTCGCCAACCCTGACTTAACAGCTGAAATTTTCATTTTCTTAACTTACTATATTTTTTCCCCTAGATGAATAAAGCAATTTCTATGTACCCGGTTCATCGGGTTACTTTTCATGTTCAGATGAGCACCGCATTTTAATTTTGTTTTTTGTGAATTTTAAACAAAGAGAGAGAATGAGAGCATGTTTGCAAGCCTAAAATTTCCTCAGTGAAGTAGATGGCTTAACGCCCATTTTAATCTTCTCCGCCATAGATTGCAAAATTACGTTACGCACAATAGATGCTCTTTTCCAGTGTTCACAGTGCACGTACAAGAAAAATACTGATGCTATCTGTGCCCATTGTTCAAAATTTTCCATCATAAGGCTTCGAGTATAAAGCGCCTGCAAACAAACGAAATCTGGTCGACGTTATGAGCATTTTATGACAACATCATTTGGTTTTAACGTCCCGAGTTATTAATAGTTAAGCATTCTCAAAAATTGTGAAAATAATCGCATTGCAAGCAGTCGGAATTATGGCCCATGTGAGTAAAACAAGACTAGACGTTTACGGAGGCTTTTAAATACATGATTGTGAAAATTCAAAATTTTAACCGGTGATTTACAAGAATAAACACTAGAATGGTTTTTTAACTTAACGTAATTTTATCTGCATAAACCACCAATCTACCGAAGTAGTAGAAAACAGATTATTAAGCTAACATTTCATAACAAGAGGTCGTCCATAAAGGATGTCCGAGGTAGAAGGGGTGGAAATTTACGCATAATTAGGGTTATAGGGGTTAACGAATTCATGGCGTCTAATTTTTGTTTGTCACATGTCACATAGCGGTCACTTGTGCACTAAATAGTACGTAAATATGGCGTCAATAATTCAGTGTGGCAAACGATTTCTCAGATTTGGAATTTAGGACTTTACAAAATAAAATTTAGGGCTATTTAAAAAAAAATTCTTTAAAAAAAATGCAATATTATAGCATGCATTATTATATTCCTATTAGAATAATGCAAGATTTTTTAAATTTTAAAGGCAGTGTGTATAATCATCCGTTTGATAACACAGTGCACAGGGTTTGTATTAATTTAAAACAATTAGGCCTACAATTTTTTTAATGCTGAATTGTTAAGCAGGTGTAGGACTTATTTGAATATGCAGGACTTTTGAGGACATTTAGGACTTATTTGCCATCTTTCGAATGCACTAAAGATACGTCAATTATGTTAAATTTGGACGTCTTGTGTAGACGAGACTATTTTAGATTAAAACTTGATGTAATTTAATATGGAAACACGACAACACACGATAGAAACATTATGACATCAGTTCCTGATCGTTTTTTTGTTTCAAAATGACGTCTATTTCATCCAAATAATTGAAGTACCATCCTCCGGACCTGTTGTGTTACATGAGGGGGGAGGGGGAAGACGGTAAATTGTCCAATTAGCGACAATGGGATGAATAAGTGAACCTTGTTAATGGACGTCTTTTTTGGACTGCCCTAACACCTGTTGAAATCTGCCATATAATTACTTCCAAGGGACTTTTTTTCTGCATTCTGCACTTACAAGTCGACCAGTTCATTACAAAATCCACGGGAAAAAAAATCGTTAAATAATTCGGTTCTCCTTGAAACTTCCCAGCAACTAAACATTCATTTCCAATGTGATTTAATCTGTTACCCTATTGATTCATCCCCAGAGTCGAACTTGGATGGACCTATTTATCCTTTAATCGATAAAACACTTTAACACAAAGCAATTTACTGATGGCGAGTTTATATATACAACGAATAAAACCATCAGTCGAATCACAGCCTGGTTTGGCAATTATATTACGGGGTGATTTTCAGCAAAATAAAAAAGCCAAAACTAAGAATGGCAAAAATGAGCTCTAGACGTCAAAATATTACACCGCCATGCTTCTGTTCAATATTTAATAACATACACGTAATTATATGCAGTACTTTATGATAAAAACGTCGAATCAAATAACGTTGCAAACTTGCACGTAATGATTTAATTAATTAATTAATTCATCAACCATGCGGAATGAGTCAAAATTTGCCGAATAGGAATTTTACTTATTTCGGCTTTATTTCTTAAACTGTGCGAATAATTTGACTTCAAAGGAATGGAAATCTGAGAGAAATTCATTTGCGACGCTTGGAGCTTACGGAGGAAAAATAAATTCGTAATTGTCATAGCCAATGAAATAGTTTTCGCTCGAATTCATTCGCTGGGGAATTTAAGATTTAATTCTGATAAGGTCGAGCATTGATGCATCCGAATAATATAAAGCGATGCTTAATAACGAGGACTATAACGAAATTACTTCTCGGCGCATTAAAACTCGATCTACTGATAATAACCAATTGAATTTTTAGAAATATTAACTACTGAAGTCTGAGCAAAAACTGCCCACCATGCAAACAACTTAAACACATTTTGCTTTAATTACTTATTAGGTATTCTTCAGCTTATTTTTTCCCCCTTTGTTGAATCATACTTCAATTTATTTAAAAATATTTCGTTTATGTATACCAAAATGGGAAAAATACAGCATCAATTAACCTCCAAATTTTCGGAATATATTAACAGATTTTGTTCACATTGTTCATCAGAGTATATTAAATTAGATACACGTACTATTAGTGGACGACCTATTCTTCACCGTGAAAGATGAAAAATTAGTATTTTAATCAAAATATACGAGTACATTTTTTTTGTTAAACTGCAAATCTGTTGCTTTGGGGCACTGCAGTGAAAACTACATGAACCATTATTATGACAAGGTTAACTTCATTCCCAAATTAAATTCTCAGCTGTCCAGTCCAGGTTTATGGACAACATTCCCTGACTTTTATCAAGAATATTTGTAAAATGAAACGGAAACGAAATTTACCAATTACTGGTATTTTTTATTTGTTTTTTTCCAGAGTTGAAAGTGTAAAATAGAAAATTAGGGAATTCACTTAGTGTGACAAAATACACCCACTTTTGAGTAGTATCACAAAAAAATCGTTTAAGAGTAAGGCAATTTAAGGCTGACATTTTATCTGATGAACAATTCGCTGACTTTTGCACCAAAAATTTTTCCAGGTTGTTCCTGCTTCCCTGACAATTCCAAATTTTCCAGGTCAGAGGGCATCCTGTATGTGATATTCACGTTAAGACAAACGTAGATACCCTACATTTGCAAGAAAACTGAGGTGATGAAAGAAAAAAAGCATGAAATATTTTCGAAATGGACAATCAGAACATGTCGTAAATCCACCCTGTAGAGTATTCACATTAACGTACCCTTTGCACGTAACAAATCGGTTATTTGATCAACTGCAATGGCACCTGGTAAGAGATCAATACGTCGAGACTATAATAGCTATACAGTTAAACAGTAATTTTCAAGAAAGAAAGCCGTCAAGGCCAAACGAAATAAACTTTATCGTGCCCATTAGTTTTTGCGAAAAGATTTTTTGCAAGAAAACAATTTTCAAGCAAATTATTTAAATTGACTAAAATTTATGAGAATGTGCTCGTTAAGCGTAAAAAACATTTAAGATATTTTATTTGATGATCATACTAAATTCATGTTGGCTGGTTAGTTTTTGCAGGATACCTTTCATGTAATTATGGAAATTCGTGAAAGTTTTACACATTATTTTTCACTGAAACTAACAACACGATGAATGTGTTTTCTTGAACGCATGGGCATGGAAGCCCTTAAAAAGCGTTTTCCATTAAACGTTTCAGTCAGGTGCCCAAAGCCAAGAGGTTTAGGGGCACAAATGATATTTTCTCTCAAATTGATTCTTACAGAGAGAGAAAAAAAGCCCGCGATGATTCCTTTTTATTTCCTCAACTTCAATTTCTTTTATGTTGTCTAACAAAATTGATTAAATTTCGGCCTATTGGCGGTATCTTTGTTGGCCATTTGTCCTGCAAAGTTGAAACCTTGAGGTTGTCAAGGATCGCGCACACCCCGACTCCAGTTATTTATACATACATGGGATTTCGGTAAACAAGTTGTTGAATAATACAAAAGAGAAAGGGTGCCTATATATTTTTCTTTCATTATTTTGTATCCTTTTTCCTTTATAAATGGAGATTGCTCGGCGGTCAAAGAAATCTCGTAGGAAGACAGGATCAACGGTTGCCATGGCAACCGCATCCTCCTTTTCAACACCCCGCATTCAAACCTCCAAACATTGAACATCGAAATGAACTTGGTGGAAAATATCGAGAATAAACAAGACGGACACTGCGCCATGATAACACCTAATGGCCCTCGCTGCTGGTTATTTGGGTGGGAGCATATAATAGGGTTTTAAATCCCAACTATTACGTTAAAAAAAGATGGTATGGAATGGTTCTAAGACTTTATGATGTTTTTTATGAATTGAAAATCTCCCTTATTATAGAGCACAAAAAACGGGTTATTTCTGTGTGAAGAATGTCTTGATAAGTAGTTTCACCAAAATATATATATAGTTTTGGATTTAATACGTAGGTGTTTAGATATTTTTTGCAAATGATAAACTCTGCAGCCATATCTTTATTTTCCCGGAAGCAATTGCTTACAGTTATTAAAAATGGCTTTAATGTTGAAATTCCAACATTTGTTTCACAGAAAGTTATGAATAATGAAAAGTTATATTAATCGATATTTTTTGAGCAATGATAGGATATTCAATAATGCGTAATAGAGACGCTTCAGGGTATTCTAGTGTCCAGTTTTTCCCCCATTTTTATTACTATATACATGTACGTGTTATGAGTAGAGTTAAGGGGATGATAAGGTAAAATGTTACCATTTTAAATGAGCAGTAGTATTAAATCTTTCCATTGGACTTAATAAGTCGAGTTGAATAGTTCACAATCGAAATTATAAGCAGTATCAATTTGATCACGTTAAAAAAGATCATAGAAAGTATCAATGCAATAATGTGTCTAATTATTCATAAAAATTAGAGAAATTTACAATTAAGTTGGCTTCAAAAATGACAGACAATGACTTATTATGACAATATTATATGGGGAAATGATAAAAACCCAAAAGGTTTCCCACATTTTTGCTTAAAATACTTGTCATGATTGCTAAATTTACTTTTTTCCCTGAAGAATTGGTCATCCAGTATGTTACATTTATTTATTTATATATTTAAAAATTCCAACCATTATGTGACCGCATGAAGTCGGATTTTTCACATTTGTAATTTTTTTATAAACACCCTAGTGGACAACCAATTCTACGCAGTATAAAATATATCTAAAAAGTGTGAGAGTAGATTTTTTTGCATGATTAGATGTCATACATATTTCAAGGATTCAAATTTCTGTCAGTGAGACTACCACTTACTTCAAATGTCATCTGCATTTAGGCAAAACTATTGTAGGAGTTTTCCCAATTCATAATTTACATCAACGGTACAGTTCCGATAAATCGGTAATAAATCTAGTGTCAATATGTTTCAGGGTTCCCTCAGAATCTGGAAACGTCATGGACATTTTTATAACTGATTTAGCGATTTATGATTTGCGAATTATTTAGCGAATTAGAAGGCAAAATGCGTAATTTATAATCAATTTGTTCGAAGGTTTTCGCTGATTGCGTTTATTTAATTCGTGGTATTTATAAACAAATCTAGTACAAAAAGGTATTCCTGAAATCCGGGATTCGGGATATTGGTTTTCAACCATTTACTCCGGCGTTTAATTGAAAGTTAATAATCGCAAGCAAATTTAACATGTACAAATACATATTTGTGATGAATTTTTCGAAAAATGTTGCTTACGTCATTCGTTTGATCAAAAAAAGCCCATAAAAAGTTTAATTACCATGACCTCCCTCTCCCTGCCCTCTATTTTATATTAAAACATGTGATGTTTAAAATGCAAGTTCTTTTAATTTATTATTCAAAATATTTTCAACCTGGAAAACCTGAGAAAGTCAGGGGATTTTAGTTGACTAAAGCTTTGTGAACCCTGAATTTTTGCACCGTCTTTCAACTCAAAAGTTAATAATTCCAAGCAAATTTTACATGTCAACATCCATGATGTATGATAAATTTTTCGAAATTTTTTGCCAATGTCATTGTTTAAATTAAAAATAAAACGTTTTTCATTTTATCATGTTTAAATGAAAAAAATTAAAAAGAAAAATGGAAATTCTATGAAAAAGTTTAGTTTCCATGCCCCCTACTTCCCCATGAATAGACTTCAAACACGATACTGATAATTCTATTGAACCGATCAAAACATTTTATTTTTATATAATTATAATAATAATAAGTTTATTCCAAAACATGGAAAGGGATAAGTGATGGTTACAAAACGCTTCATCACCTCCATTAAAATTACATAGTATGCAAATCCAAAAAGCACTACGACAATATTGCATAATTTACTTCAAAGACTCACCATTTACTCATTATATAATTTAAAGCTCACTCCTACAATTTTAAATACTTTTAAATATACAATGTTATAAAATGCATGATGGCAGGTTCTTATGAAGGCAGGTTCTTTTTCATTTATCGTTTATTCATTATAATAGGTTACAGGTTCGGTGGAAAAATAACATTTCAACCTGGAAAACCTGAGAAAGTCAGGGAATTTAAGTCGACTAAAGCTGTGGGAACCCTGAATCGTTTGCACATGACAAAGAATGGATGGCACATAGACCCTTTTATGTCACTTTTATCATTGTCGTGAAAAGACAAATGCGCCCAGCGTGATGGCAGAGAAAAAGCCCACCCTGGGAAAAAACAGTGCCCAAGTTTGGAGGTTTTACGCTGATGACACGGTTCCTGCCTCCACTGTCTGCGGGGGACTGTCGGGGCTGAAATCACGTACAAGAGGGGCGTTAGGATAGGTTAAACCCTTCGTGCACCAAACTCCTTATTAACGTAATAGCTCCTTTGACAGCCGATAGGCGGCTGTCATCAACTGGGATGTTTCGCACTGGGATGCCAGTCATCGACTAGGGTTTTCTGGCAACCATTTCATATTCTTCTTCTTCTTTTTTTTTACACTTCCTTTCGGTTATTAACTTAGTGCGGAGACATAAACAAACCGAAGAGCCAAGAAAAATGAAAATTTTAGACAGTAGTCAATCACTGAGTGTCACGAAGCCAAATCTACCAACTTTAGAAGAAAGGGAGAAGAAAAAAAAATATCAATCATTGCCCATGCATGATAAAAACGTTTGAAGACAAAAAAAAAAAAAAAAAAAGAAGAAGAAAAAGGAGTAGGAAAAGAAGTGTTTTTAGTATAATCTCTGCATCGGCCCTGTTAGCATCTGTTGAAAGGAAATCCAATCGCCATATGGCAACCACTTTGCAACAACACCTCCAGGCCATCAACGCATTTAAAGCAAATCTTTGTTGTGAGGGCTACCTCATCCCAAACTAAATATGCTCAGAGTCCGATCTTGACCATGCAATATTTATGTTGCGATTGGGAAAAAAAAAAGGCGAAAAGTGAAGGTCGGGCTTGTGCAGGGTGATCGTATTTCAAAAAATGCGATAGGTAATCAGAAGCAGTGCAATAATGTACACCGATGTAATGTAGAGCGTATTGCGATTTAAATAATGATGAAATCAGAAAGAAGTGGTCATTAAGCTGGTCGAGAAGGTAAGGGCGTGAAGGAAGTAGCGGTCAATACATCTAACGGTCTTAATTGATTCAAGGGTAAACACTTGCTTATTTTTCATTTCTTATTTCCTTAATCATTTCTTATTTAACCATTTTCTTATTGTTTCCGAGTCCAATGAAAACGTAACAAAAAAGGTCTTAAGTGGAAAATCGAACACACTTTTATGAGAATATGACGTCATTTTAGATATTTTTCTGTGTGGGAGTTTATCACGTCCCGAAAGGATTATCGGCCGTTTTCGTTTTTCAATTTCACATCAGTATGATTTCTTACTGATACCAGTATGATTCTATGCTGATTTCAGTATAGAATCATACTGGTATCACTAAGGTTATACTGATATCAGCATAGAATCATGCTTTATGCATATACTGGTTTTTGGGACTGCTGATACCAGTATATGCTTATTGATATCAGTATTATAGTGGCTTTTGCGACTACTAATATCAGTACGCTTTGTGATATCAGTATTATAGCGGTATTTGGGACTACTAATATCAGCATTGTTAGTGATATCAGTATTATAGTCGTTTTTGGAACTATTAATATCAGTATGCTTTGTGATATCAGTATTATAGTGGTTTTTGCGACGGCTGATATCAGTATGCTTATTGATACCAGTGTTATAGTGGTTTTTAGGACTACTACTATCAGTATGGTTAGTGATATCACTACATGTTTTTACTAATAGCAGTATATGCTTAGTATATTTGTACTGATTATACTGATTATTCATAAATGAGCTCTTAACTCATTTTTCTTAATTTACTTCATTCATTGATAGAATTGGCAATATCTAAAGAAATAAGATCTAAGATGTGGGCCCTTTTCGTGTTCACTGCCACGCATGACATCAGTCCTTTGTACTTTTTCTGGTCAGAATTACTTTTTTTCTTCTTCTTTTAAATCAAATACAATTTACAAAGTGGACTTTCTGATAGACGTCATTTATGGAAGCCCCTACCCTACTAGTGTATTTTGAAATTCGTCTTCTCCATAGCTATATCAACACGGGTGTCAATTTTGCATTTAATAAATGGGTGAACGGATTTCCTCAAGAAGCACGCACGAATGCACACCAATTATTCATCCTATTACATCCATGTACCTCAATAGCCAAACGAAATTTCGATAAAAACAACCGAGGAATATTGGATTCATCATAAAATACTGTGATATCAGATATCAAAATCGGCTGACTGCATTGTGGAATCACATCACTGTGACGTCAATAAACTGAAATTTCGTCCGCAATTTTATTTATATGTTATTTTTATAAAATAAAAATTTCGTTACATCAATGCATTGTGGAATCACATCACTGTAACGTCACGAAACTGATATAACTATATGATGGATAAGATTTTGCTATTTGTGTCATTAAAACTGATCACATCTTTACCTGTAATTGAACGCTTTTACCAGCTCCTCAGAGATTCGATGTAGACAATTTTCAAAAGTTATATCGAAGAAATAATTCTCGTATTAAGTTTCCCAAACCACCGTGGTAAACTTCGCATATTTTGCGCAATGAATTTGATAATTTCAGATGTGGGGTGGGGAAGTTCATTTCAAGACGCAAATCGATGGACGGCAACATAAAAGGCCGCTTTTAATAATGCAGACTTTCGGATTCATGCATCGCACATTTACATTGTAATCCATTTTGCAGAAAATGATTTCAATCTACTCAGATCGGGAATGACGTATGTAAAATAAATGCGAGTCATCGAAGCGTAGGAAGACACTGAAATCCTACCTATAAACACTTAAATTTTGCCATTTATCACCACTATTATATCCACAAGGTACATTGCTGTGGTTTCCACCATTATTTCTGGGGTGGTTTTTCCCCCCTTTTTCCTTTGCGGTTTTAGAAATTACTTGAAGAGTTAAACCAATATTTCACTCGTGTTGTTATTTTCAATGAATCCGATGAACTTATCATGATTTGAGGCCCTTGTAAAAGAGCGAAGCCATATGCCCCCCGTGATTTCCCCTTTAAATCTCTGATGGGATTCAACGCCCCTAAACAAGTTGCCTTCTCAGCAAAGCATCTTAATTCGTTCACGCCGTCTAATTTGCATATTCAATTATCGCGTTTGCGATATTGTTATTTAGCTCGGGAAGATGAAACGGAAAACCGAAATTCCGTCCGAGGCAATGGTGCCTTATGAGCATAAGGACAAACAAGGAAAATGGTTTAATTTGGCATATCGTGCTGAGCCCATTACCTCGAATGTGCAAGAAATAAATGACAAATGCCGTCGTCTGGGCATTCCTTGTTACGGTATAAAATCGATGTGATGAAGAAACAAAATTATAATGATTGGGTGTGGCCGTGCAATTTGTCCTCGTTTGCTCCTATGCGGGTCTACTGTGCTTAATTTTTGTGTGTGTTATTTATCTCCTACACCTTAATTCCCATTAATGTTTCACCTGTGCTCTGCGTGGTGTCCACAGCCGAACTATAAAAACGACACCAACGGCAATCACATCGAAAAAAAAAAAACGCCACTCGAAATGATGATAAATAAAAACCACGCAAAATAATAAAATAAAATGAAAGAAACTATTGCTAATCCGTGTTTGCCTGCCCCGGGCCATCAATTATTGTACATTTGGTAAAAGTATCGCTAATTCGTTCCTCTCACAATTTCATTTTAACTGTTATATAAAGTATGCTAATTTCGTACAGATTTTTACTTCAACGTTTCGTATATATGGATAAATGGGATATCATTGGAAGCTCCCCGAGGTCCCATTTATAGAGGATGTCTCAGTAACCAGACGTTCCCACTAAAAACGCCTCATGATGCTGAGTCCCATATATGAAGGCTTTTTAAAAAAAAATTACAAAAAAGATCATAGATACAGATCATTATAGATACAAGATACATTTATAGATAGTAAAATTCTATTCTATTCTAAATTTGAAACAAGTATTTCAATCAAAAAATTCAGTTACTTTGACTTGTTTCGCATTACGTTTATTTACAATATTTTACTTGGTATGTTGGTTACTTTCAAATTATTACTATCAAAGAAGCCTAGTAAGAGGGGCCGTCAAAAAGAACTTACACATGTACAGTATAAGCAAAGTGAAATTATCCTACTTATAAAGGTAGAAACGTTTCCATGTAATAGTTTTAGAGGTTTGCTTGGACTGAGTTTCCCATAGGTTTCTTATTGCATCTATACACATAAAAATGACAGTTGCATTAAACGAAAGAAACATCTTGAAAAATGTAAAAATTTCCGATTGAAAATACAGTATTATTTAACATTGTCAATATCATGGCAAATAAATCTCGCAATGCCCCTTTTAGCCAGTGCAATTTGTGTCCTTTGATCAGAGGTAGCTTACCTACATGTGTACGTGTACCTACAGTGTACATGTATATTATAAAATAAATTTCATTCTGAGAAATAAATTTGAAATTCATGAACTGCTGCCCACCATAACGCCGAAACGCCATAATTTAAATTGCGGAGTTGGTGTACATGTATGGTAATTTCCATGTGCGATAAAACACAAAATTGTGTTCGCGAATGCGTACGTGAGCAGCTAAATTTTAAAACTTATATAATAAAAAAAAACATCTAGCTGTATGAAAATCCAGCAGTGCACACGAAACCGGAAATGCATAAGAACGCATCGATGCATGTTTTTGCACATCTGATCCAGATTCCCACCTGTTTCAATTAAAATTTAGTACGCTCCTCCAATTAAAATCGAAATATTTCGGATATAATAAAATTACGATATATTTAGCTTTGAAATTTCGATGAAATCCAACGACGAGTCCATTGGGAGAGAGAGGTATCTTTATGAACAACATCCATCTAATTTCACTCTTAATTTTTAATTCCAACTTCCCCTTCCTCCTCCTTCTCCCCAACCCCCACAAAAATAAAAAAATAAAAAAACTACATCCACTTACATATAATGATTGCAAAATAATCATTTCGAGAAACTCGATATACGTTTAAATTATCTGTGCAAGCCTGCATCGCCACCTTCTCCAGGTTCATAACTTAATTACAGACCTTGTGAAAACGCGTTCATTACAGATAGATTTATGGAAATGAAAGCTAAGCTCATTTCCAGCGTATCATGATTTCATTGGACGGATTCGCCGGGATGTAACATTTAATGTTTTCATAGATATCACGCTTCGAGTATGCTGCTGGGGACGATGGATAAAAAACTTTTCATCTCTTATTTATTTTCGTCACATCCAATTTGTATTTCGCTCACGTACGCACATACCAGGACCCCCTGTTTTTTTCCCCATTTTTTTTTGTCATTAAAGCATAACGTATGCGCATGCAATTTGCTAAGAAACTTTAATAAGTGAAGTGCAGGAGCGTTTCTTAATTTAATTGGTTGAAACAAGCGAATCGATATCGATTGTTCTTCCGTTCTTAATTTACTCGAATCAAAAAGTCAACATTTTCGCGTTTTCTGTCTGTGCATTTCCGGATCAAAATTAAAGCTCTATCACATCTATAAAACACGAACGCAACCTTATTACAATTCTGTTATCTGTGTCATATGCCTTCTAATTGCTATGCAATAGGGTCCTTAAGCAGCTCGAAGAGATTAAAGGGGCCCCCTCCACACAATTCCTTATCAAAAATTGGAATTTATACATGTAAAAGCCCTTCGTCTCCTCTTCAGTCCATTAATCGTCCGAAACTGCTGTCACCTCAAGTAAAACACAGTCCAGATAACGTGATATAATTAGAAAAGAAATTAAGAAAATGGACTAAAATTGAAGTCATGATGACCCTATTAAATGGCATCAAATCTCAAACTTTAATTACGTTTAATTTCCACGTAACATGACATCGAAATTTAACACCACTGACGCATTTTAAGGGATTTCGACTTTAGACTTTAAATACTTTAAAACTAATATCTAATTCGCACAGTGTAAATTTAGAAAAATAACAATAAAAATAACGTCATTTAAGAACTTGATTGTTACAGTGATTATCAAATCTTACTTTTGTGAACCAGTCATAAAATAGGAAAATAATCAACAATGAATGACAGCTGTCTATGGAACAGGATTATGTCAATTCACCAAACATATACCTAAATGACGTCATATTCGACGTTTAAATGATGTTACGCGTAATGCATTAGTGGTCAGTAATGACAAGTTTCAATGGACTTAGCAGGTTAAACTGGCACAAGACAAAAATGCGACCTCTGCAAAGGTTCTGTATGTAGATACAATTCGATGCTAAATGTGTGGACTACTGTCACTTATCTGAACATTTTTGACAATAGCTGTTAAAAAAAATCAATATACTGAAGCTATAAGCTCTTTTGAGTTATCACGCAATATGCTCGCTTAGTTTTACATGGAAAAACGCTTTTCTATCATAGTGAAAATGTTGGCAGATGCTTTGGAGAAGATCGGATATCTTCAATGCATTTATTGGCCTTAAAGTTTATCAGTTTTTTATCGATTATATTTACCATAGACATCATTAATACAATGTCCTTAATATTGAAATCACTTTGATCTGGAAACGAAACGTTATCTAGGATTGCAATTTGACGTTATTTATTGTAGAAATATGAGAGCACATGATTACAGACAGTATTTTCCGGTCCTTTTTGTCCAAATAAATTAAACTCATGTAGGCCATGCTTGTTACGATGGGTAGGAAATGTCAGGTGGGGTTTGGCGAAGACCAATTCGGATCACACAATGGATGTAACTGGAGTACGGAGGGTCAAAATGTCCACTTTTTTGATGGACGTCTCATATGAATACTGGTCATATGATATGCACAGATGAATCCACATCGGACTACTATTAACTTAAAATCAAAGAACGAGATAAAATCTGAATTTTTCAGTCCAGTTTTCAAAGCTTTCGGGTTTTATGTTTTGGGTCGAAGTCTGAAGACCAATGTAACAACATGTTAAGAGACTTTGGCTCCGGATGATTGATATTATTCGCGTGGTCAATAACGAACAATGTGCTGTCAGGAAGATAGAAATCCTCATTTTAAAGCACTGTAGAAACGCCAAAGACGATCAAATCGAGGCTAGCAAGAATTTCCCGTACACGCTTTTCAATTCTTCCTGATTAATTGTTCCACATTAAACTGAGTGCGGATCGATGATGAAGTGGGATCTGTCTGAAGCATAATAATTAAATATGAAGTTCTGCGAGCATGGCAGACTTCATCCAAACCAACTAGGACTGCATCCTAATTTCAGTTATGTCCATCCAATCCATCGGCGTTGCCCCCTTCATTATTAATGGGGAATGACAAGATGAACCCAAATCTGTCTTTCGCTAAAATCCCCTTATTATTTCTCGCTCTAGCATGATCCGCACAATTTTTAAGTCCATCGATTTATTCGCTATGCCAAGTGCCCTAGACGCTGAAACAGCTGAACATTTGCATCAGTGTCCGCAACGAACGGATATGGCTTTTTCCTCCCCGATGAATGACACATGCAAATTAATCTATTTAGGATATTGAGCCGCATTTAGATTCACTTCCCACTTCAGAGCATTTTTAATTGGACATTAAAAATGCTAAATAAATAGCTTCGAAGCCCGGAAT
>JAQIXS010002700.1:0-21387 GCA_034700785.1 Rossiulus vilnensis
ATAATTTCTTAGTTTGATTTATTTCTCAGGCGAAACAGCCGTGATAATGGATTAAAATTTTACTTTATTGTAGCATGAAAAATAATTATTTGCGGACTTTATGAACGGCCCCCTCGCAGCCTCCTGAAAGACTGCGCCAAGATTTCATTGAGATGCTTTGCCAAGAAAACCACTTCCGAAAACTCCCCCTAAGCCCTCCAGAAATTAATGGGATGTGACAGGGATCCCCTTTCCCTTACAATAAACACAATCCATGTGACGTCAGTCAATTGTATTTCTTATTTTTTTAAAGGGAAGTTATGTTGACCGGAAAGAAGGATAAAAAACTATCATTATTATATCCCGATCCTGAAATAGGACACTCATTATATCAGTTTTTATTTTAATTCGACTCAGTATTATACCGTCAGTACCATGTCGTCAGAGGATGTCACCCATCAACTCCTCATTTATTCGGTAGATTCCATTGCATGGGCTCCAACATCATTACTAAATTGAATTTGTTGTTACCTGATTTAACGAAGTGTTTAATTAACCTTAGAAGGAACTCATTCTTTCATTTTTTTGTGTTTTGAAATGCGAATTTTTAAAGCGATTTTTATCAAATTAAAAAGGTTGAAATCGATCTAATTTTCGAAATTCGCTTTAGGTGGTCATAACTTCGACTGTATAATCAATGGAAGACTTACGTTTCATAAACCTTGCTACAAAACTTGGTATTATTAACAAAAAATGACATAAATTAATTGTTTCAGAGGCCAGTTGAACATGTCATTAAATCATACTCAGATAAGATATTTAGTGTAAAAGAAGAAATTCAATTTAACTTTGATGTTAGCTTCTACAATATTGCGGTGGAAAATACTGAATAAATTGGGGGAAGGGGTTGATGGATTTTACACCCCCTACCACATGGCCCTGCAGTAGGGCACTGAAGCTGAATTAAACTTAAAAGAAATTGTCCAAACAAGACATTCAATTTCAATCAGGGTCAGTGGACAAAACGTTCAAGAAATTCAAGAAATTTAACTTGAAACAATAAATTCCAAAATCATTAAGCAATGACGTTGGTGTCTAGTGTCCGCAATAATGCCGTAGAATATATCGAATAAACTGAGGGTTAAAGGATTAACCCCCAACCACATGGCATTCACTTACTGATAAGCTTAGCAGGGCATTGAGTTGAATTGATCTGAATTGAAAAACCGACCTAGCAAAACGCCTCATTTCACTTGAAATGAGTGGACAAGAAATGATGTTGGAATCTAAGAAATAAATTGGGTTGATGGATATTACTTAATGAAAGTGAGGAATTGAGTTGAATTAAATTGAAAAGCTGACCTAACAAAACGTTTTATTTCAGTTGAATTTAATTGCAAAAAACTGGCATCTAATTTAAGTCCAAGTGAGAGGGACATCGGTTGACAACCATTCCCATCCAGTCCATGATAGGAGTTTTAGGGTTTTTAGGAGCCCCCCAATCACCCGGACGTATTCTATGGATGACCCCTAACCCGCCATTGAAACGAATATGCGGAGGTCCTAAGCTATTGCGATGGTACATTTTTTGCAAGTTGAAAACAGGCCCTCTTACCTGGTTAAATGAGGCCTGACAGGCGCAGTAGGCCGTGTCCGTGGGCCTGGGTCCTAAGGCACAGACTCATGGCGTTCTCCAGCGCTGGATTTCGACCGTATTTGGACCAAGGGCTGAGGCAGAGCTAAGTTAGACCGGTTCCCAACCGCCGCCAACTGAATCAAAGAGTCTAATTTTGACTCTGTCACTCTTCGTGTAGACTGCTCAAAAATCGATTGAATGTTTCATTCGAGGAGGAAGGGGCTTCTGGGCAGGAAATCAGCAGACCCAAGTGGGCGCCAGGTTTGAAAACAGGGCCTTCGGTGCTGCCACCTGTATAAAAAATAAAGAAATAAAAACATAAAACCATATCATCAACAACTATAAATGCGGCCAAAAGGGGTATACCGCCCCCCTTAGACCCTGTCCTTCTCCTTCTCCCTCCTAGTGGCCCAGCGCGATGCATCGCCTTAAAATAAATCTCAAAAACTGCCCTTGTTGGGAATTTTATGGTTTTTATTTTGCAATTAAAAGCAGTTTATTAAAGTGCTGTAGAATTAAGGTTTTTATTCGTGTAAAATGTGGTTAAACACGTGCAATTGCTTTAATTTCAGTTAAATCACATTATTAAATATTTTGATTGCAAAATAAAACTGATAAAATCTTATGCAATAATAATGCTAAATAAAACAAGTTACATGTGTCTTTAACAGTGTTGTCCAGTTTAACACACTGCTTCGAATTACGTTAATAATGTGAGTTTTGAAGAATTATTTTTAAAAAAAAGCTATTTGTGTGTTAAACTGTGAAAGTAGTGCTGTGATATTAAGGCTGTTATTCGTTTAAAATCATGTTTTAAGCCATATTTCTAATTGGTTTAATTTAATAATTCTTTTAATTTTATTTAAAAATCACATTACTAAAGTTATTAATTGTTAAATAAAAGCTGACAAGATCCCATGCACTAATTAAGCTTAATAAATAATGTTCAATTTAATTCACTGCATTGCATTTGCTTATTAAAGCAATGCATATGTGAATTTTGAAACAAAATTAAAAGCATTTAAAATGAAAGCAATTATAAGTTTAAAACATGTTTTTATACGAATAAAAACCTTAATTTCATTGCACTTCAGAAGCCGTTGCCAACTAAAAATTAACAAAATTATATGCAACAATAATGCTTAATTGCTGCATTAAAAAAATACACTGCGTAGAAGTTGTAAATTTGCAGTATTTTAAACTTAATGTGAGTATAGGCATTTAAAAGCTGGCTGTAGGCCTACAATTACTGCAGTTTGTTGAAGGATTTTGAACCTTTATTGTATGAATGGTCAATAAAGTAGCATGTAGTGGAGAAAATGTCTTATTTTTGCTTTTTTGCATTATTTCGCACTTTTGCGCTGCTAATAGAAACGCAAAAAGTGCCCTTTCATCACGATTGTGAAATTAAAAAAAAAAGATGTATTTAATGGAAGACATTTACGCTAATGATATATCGATACGTGAACTAGCCGTTTATTGAAAATTACATTCAGAGGCAGATATATGTAGTGGATTTTTTTGTAGTGCTTTAAAGATTTAAAAAAAAGTGTTATAACGAAATAAAGTCATTATTTTATTGAGTTTATTGAATCGCGTCAGTTCCCGCAACAACTTACAGTTTACGAAGTGACAATAACCTTGATTAATACTTGGACTGACTCTCTGAATTTAACTCGATGGTCTAAATAGGAGCCAAGAGGACAACCTTGACCCGGTAAATAGTCTAGCCTGGTGCGCAGCTAAATTCACATGTTTTTATAGTGCAGTTGCTTTTCTGAAAGCCATGTTGTCTTTTTCTTCTTCGCAAATGAGACCGTTCTTTCGCCGAATAATTGGACAAATTTCGTCTGAGTTTCACCGAAGCATCCACGAGGTAAATATTGCGTTTTGCGTTTTATCTAACTTATTTCCACCTAAAAACTTCAAATCCATGCAGCAGTGAGATCGAAGTGATGTTTGCTGGCGCCCTCAAGCGGCCAGATCAGGAACTACCAGAGGCCTGGAGCATTAATGGAAACTGATATGATTTGCATGAAAAAAAACGTTGACAAAAACTCGAATTGCATTCTGCCATTCGTGATACACGTGTAGGTTAGCTTTTCAAAATTTGAGAGGTTGCATTAATTCAACAAACTTTACAACGCGTAAATCAAATTATTGCATTTTCTTTAAAATGAAATTAAAGCTGACCAGTTCATATAGTGAATAAAAACTTGAATTGCCTTCTGTCAGTCGGGATAAACATAAGTTTTTCAAAATTTGAGAGGTTGTATTAATTCAACAAACTTTGCAAATGAAAATATTGTTATAATAGCTTTAATTTCTTTAAATCGTAATTAAAACCTAATAAATTAAAATTAAAATGATTGTTTTAAAAACGTATTTGAGCAGGTCAGATGGTTAATAAAAACTCGAATTGTCTTCTGTCATTCGTGATAAACGTTTTTCAGATTTTCTTTCAAATGGAAGTGAATGTCATATTTGTTTTAAAAATGGTATATATCACGTAATATCGGTGCTTTTTCTTGTACCTGGACTGTTCCAATCTGGAATGAGTGTTATCACTATATTTTTGGGGTTAAAAATTAATTTTTCGTGTAGGGAACTCCATTACCACGAGAGGTTATTGTCGATTTGTCCGCCATTGTTGGAGACAAGAATGTGTCCACGGCGGAAGCAGTCCTGGAGCAGTACTCAAAAGACGAAAGTGCGCACAAGTAAGAAATTCGGACTTAATTTCTTGTTCCATTGTTTCTGTTTTGGTAATTAAACGTCATCGCCATGGTGGTCGTCTGAACTTGTAGAAAACCCCAGCGTAGAAACCGTTTCTTTAGTTATAAAATTAAACATGACGAAAACTCAGTTGGTAAAACCGAATAACAACTTTGAAATGTCCGCAGGCCTCATCTTGCCAACGCTGTGGTCAAGCCACAGAATGTCGAGCAAGTGTCACATGTCGCAAAAGTGTGTCACAGAAATCGGATTCCCATGATCCCTTTCGGCGCTGGATCTGGGTTCGAAGGAGGGGTGGTACCAGTGAAGGTGAGACAATTATCAACCCAGGTTGAAGTTATGATAAAAAAGCAAAAAACGGGGCTTCCCACGTGATGCTGGGATATATTTGAAAATATATACGATAATATGTGGCATCCCAGAAATATCATGGATTGGAACTTTTAGTATATTATGTAGTGCATCTTAAATGATATTGCATGCAACATGTTTTCAAAAATATTCTGAAATATATATTAAACTAACATAAAAACTATATAGTTCTATTGTTGAAAAACTATTGTATCGTTAAATATATGCCAGAATACATTTTAAAATAGATGCATTAGATGCAAAATACACATTAAAAAGAATTAATATTGTCCTCCTGTAGGGTGGGATCAGCGTTGATCTGTCCCAGATGAACCAGGTCCTGGAGGTGAATGCTGAGGATTTCGACGTAACCGTAGAGCCAGGCATTTCCAGAAAGACCCTTAACAGCTACTTGAAGGACACCGGATTGTTTTTCCCTATTGGTCAGTGCCATTTTTGGTAATTATCACCACGAAGCAATGAATATAAATTTTTTTTAAAAAAATTCTCAACGTTTTCATTAAAACAAATTTTACCAGGAACAGTTGTCCAAAATTTCGGACATGATTTTTGTTGAACTTGCCGAGCTAATCTTGGAATAACTGCAAATATCAATTATCATAATTTCATTCTTTACTGTATATTTATTCCCGCTATTATTGATTGTATCTCGATTGGAAACGTTTAATATGGTCATATATGGGATCATATATGACCATGAATTAGACCAAATATGGGCATAAGGGTTTATTTGTGGCCAATATTTTGGATTTAGCCAGACATGGAATATATGGACATGCATGGACTTATGGCCATATACCGCCATATACGTCCATTTCTGACCAAATATTTGACTAAGTCATTTATGTATACAGGGTGATTCCAAAGGTCATGCTCAAACTGAAGGGCGAGGTAGAGGAGCAAAAAATAAACACCTTTCAATCTGAAAAACAATTGCATTTGAGGCTTAATTACGGAGTTACAAGCATTTGATGGGTTTGCATCACAATTGTAAATGTTTCAAATACCATTGCATTTAATGAATGCTATTCATTGTTTGAATTACGTATTATTGTAATATTGAAGCTTGATACCTTCATGCTTCTTAGATTTGAATAAATAAGACCAACGATCAAATAATATCTTTTGTTCAAGAAAGTACTTACATGTACTCTGTTTGCAGGGCTAGGTTGAACAATAACATTTGGTGTTCAAGTTGTTTGAAATTAACGTTTCTTTCAAAAACTTTCTTAGCTACTTAAATACAATGAATAACTTCGCTAATTCAGAACTAAGAGACATGCATTTTGTTTATGGTGCTGCCAATGGAAATGACCGTGAAGTTACAATTGTGATGCATCAACCATCAAATGCTTGTAACTCCGTGATTAAGCCTCAAATTCAATTGTTTTTCAGAATGAAAGGTGTTTATTTTTTACTCCTCTACCTCCCCCTTCAGTTTGAGCATGACCTTTGTATATATATATATGGCCATATACATGTAGGTCCATTTGAGGCCAATTGTGGATTTACCCATAAATGAAATATTTAGATATGTTTGGTCAAATATTGATATAAATAGACATGTATGTCCATATAGGTCCATTTGACCATATGTACTTTTTCTACCTGGGCTAGATTCACATTTCTTTTACTTTTAGTCCACTTAGTGCACCTGTTTATTTTGTTATTTTTGGTTGAATTGCTTGTTCAGATCCAGGGGCAGACGCCTCCATTGGCGGCATGGCGTCGACCAGTGCATCAGGGACCAATGCGGTCAGATATGGCACCATGAGGGAAAATGTGCTTAATCTGGAAGTGGTCCTCTCTGATGGCACCATCATCAACACTGCTGGAAACGGAAGAAGACCAAGGTAACAGAGACGCTTTTCTCAGATTTCTGCTCGAAGTGTGATCAACATTTCTAAAAATCATTGCCAGGGAATATTTGGTAATATTTTTTCCCCAATTTTTTTTCATTATCATTTTCCATTTCCTTCGTTTCTAATCGCTTCCTGAAACGTTCAATACTTTTAAAATAAACGCCCTAAAAATACAGGCTCAATGTATACAAGCAGATGTGGAATAAACGGAAATTAATATCTCAGTTTTATTTTAAATGTCGTGTTTCATTTAAATGCTATGTTCGTACAATGAGAGTAAAATAATTAAATAATTTAAAGCTTATTAAAAATGTCATTAAAATGGTATATATATATATTAGGTTATTAGATATACATGTATTCAATACACTGGAATTTAAAGTTTGTGGAGTTCCCTTAATTAATAGTTTTTTGTTTTTTTTTAATATGTGAAAAAATGTAGCATCGATTTCATGATTGGTGATGTAGGCTAATGATTCTTAAGTTCACATGAAAATTTAAGCTAAATTGATTTGATTTTACTGCTTATATAGGAAGACATCAGCTGGCTACAACCTGACCAATCTTTTCGTGGGCTCTGAAGGCACTCTTGGCATTTTCACGAAAGTGTCGCTGAGGTTGCACGCCATCCCCGAAATGGTAATTTCACCTCGAAAAAACTACTAGAAATTCCAGTCATTCGAAAGCCCAGATAATTATTATGTGATTTCTTCAGATAACCTCAGCAGTGTGCAGTTTTGCTTCTGTTCAGGAGGCTGTGACAACAGCCATCCAAACTCTGCAGTCCAACATCCCCATAGCGAGAGTGGGTGAGTGAAATGTTTTCTCAGAATTTTCATGAAGTTCCAAGAATTGCCCAGGTGAATATATTGGGTTTTTAGGTGCCATGCCTGGCCATGTATGAGCCATATCTGGTTATGTAAAGTCCATTATAATCAAGTCTGGTCATATAAGGCCATATATGAGTAGAAGCATGGCCACATATAGAAAATGCTGCTGACTTTCCTTAAGCACGTATTTTCTAGAATAGAGCCCACATATGTGAATATTTTAACGTGTATGAAGCTATTTAAGAATAGAAAAGCACAGCCTACAAGTACATGGCTATAATTAAGAAAATAAAATCATACATGTAATTAATTATGAGCTCGTTTATGGCTATACATGAGCATAGACTTATAAACAGGATATGGATATACATGGCCATATACTGTAGAATAGAGTAGAATTTTCTCATATAAATGTACATGGCCATATACAGGTCCATTTGTGGACAATTTTTGGTGTAATCATTTATGGATAGAAATTATATAGAATAAGCTATATTTGTCCATGTGTGGCCCATATTTACTATTTCAACCCTGGGTGTTCAAGGTACACATAGAAAAGCAGACGTCAAAAACGAGCGTGGCCTATCTGAAAGCAGGGTACTGAGTTGAATTTTTTTTTCCTGTAGAACTGTTGGACGCCTTGGCCATGACAGCCTGCAACAAGTACAGCAAACTGAACTACAAGGAGGCACCAACCTTGTTCTTGGAGTTCCACGGCACTTCTGCGAGCGTCCAAGAGCAAGCGGAAACCGTGTGTAAGTGCAAACGTTTTATCACAATTTCCTGTTTTCGAAAAGCTAACATTGCTTTGGGATACAAGGCAACATTTCCTCTTCCAATGGTGGAGAGGAGTTCGTTTGGGCCAAAGACGTACAAGAAAGGAATCGTCTGTGGCACGCGCGGCACAACCTTCTGTATGCGGTCATGGCCCTGCGACTGGGTAGCAAGGTACTTCTGAAGCCTTTGGGAATTAAGGGTTTTATGGATGTAAAAAATGACTTCAAAATTCGAAGATTAATGCAGTTATTCTTCACTTCTTGCCAGTTTGTATCCAGTGACGTCTGCGTGCCCATATCGCATTTGCCGGCGGTGATCGTCGAGACCCAGAAGGACATCAACAGCGAGGGAATCATAGGTCAGTGGACAGAAAAAATACTGGCATCATTAAAAAACAAGAGATGGTTATCTGGAAAATCTCCATTTTTGACAGAATGCTTAGTATTTTATTGGTTTTTTTAACTTCGAAATTGCCTCTTGAAGGCCCAAGTTCTTGCTTTAACAATGGCACTGTCAAGGGAGCTTTTTTTTCAAACATCTGTCAAAGTTCAAATAACATCTGGCTGAAGCACCTAAGCCATTTTACTCTGAATTGTGCGAGTTTTTTTAAGTGAACCATGGTCTTTCCACTCCCACCCCTATGGTCTTCAAACCTTCATGAAACATTCAAGCGCCATAGACGATGAGCCTCGACATCAAATCCAAGTTTGCTGTCAAATTTCTTGGAACGACTTCACTAGCAAAATTTTGATTACCTCAATAGTACAGGCAGGGTACAGAAAATCAAATAATAATTTTTTTTCTTCAAATTCAATAATCTCCACGATTGTTTGAATGCATTTGTTGAGAGATTCAAAGCAGGATGACCTTAAATTATAGGCCCACACCTGATTGCTCGTCCACCAAGGACATCTTCAGTCATTGCATAACGAAATAATTGTGTCCTTGCTTCAAACTTATTGGTCACTCTGTAGAAATTCCTTAAAGACAACGACAAAACAGGATGGGGAATATGAAGTCCAAAAGCTCCACAAAAAAGCATTTTTTGTCTAGGTCCAGTCTTGGGACATGTTGGCGATGGTAATTTTCACGCCTTCATGATCTTCGATCCGAACAATTCAGCAGAATTGGCCAAGATTAAGGCCATAGTGGACAGACTGGCCAGGTCAGTACAAGTGAGTGTATGACTCATTGGTCGAAATATAGTCTTAACCCCTCTTCCTGCATCTTTCAGACGGGCCTGGTCCGTGGGAGGCACCTGCACCGGAGAACATGGCATCGGCTTGGGCAAAATGCATCTTCTTGAAGAGGAAGTTGGCAGCAATGCATTCAGTGTCATGAAGCAGATCAAGAGGACGTTGGACCCACTGGGCATCATGAATCCTGGGAAGGTCCTTTTAGTTTAGGCCTTATTTTGGTCCATTGCCAGTGTTACGAAATAGATTTCCTTCCTCAAAATTTGTAATTTTGGGCAATGAGAAGTGGGTGCAGAAGCAAAAGTTGGACAGTCAGAAATTTTCTGGGATTACCTAAAATGTTTGCTTATATTGTGTGTAAGCCTGTATTTTTCAGAACTTTTGTAAGAAAAAAACTGACTGTATTTTATAAGCAAAACAAGCAACAATAAAAAACCCAGAGATTTTTACCATGATGATGATAGATTAAAACATACCCATATAATTCTAAAAAACAAAGGTATTTGGTGATCATAATGAACTTTTTTTAAGAATACATTTTTTAAGTTGGAGTACGTTTTTTTAAAGTTAGGACTTATTTTTTAAGTGGGACAAGTTTTTATCAGTCGACATACATTTTTTAAAGTTATGGAGCGTTTTTTTCTAAGTTGGGATATATATTTTTAAGTTATGGGACGTTGTTTTAAAGTTGAGATACATTTTTCAAGTTGAGTTGCTTTTTTGAAATTACGATACGTCGGATAAAACTTTGAAAACAAAAAGCGAAGGTAAGCCAGCATTTTATTTTACAACGATTGAAATAAAATGTTTGTCACTGAAAACGAGCGAGTTATTCGCCAGATATTCGTTAGCCGACAGCCTCCGTTTGATGTGTCACATAACAAGACACATTATGTGCATTGTGTTTTTTAATGTCGCAAAACCGATCGCAAAATAAAAACAGATCAAACTATTTAGCTAGACATTCACAACTCATTTGTTGTAAAACGTTAGTTTATTCTAAGATTGCTGCTTACATAAAGGTTTGTTTATATTTCGTAGAGGACGTTTATGGGAAAGTTGTGCGCACTTACTACTTAAGATGTCTTCAACGAAGCATCCCCACGAACAGGTCAGCGAAGCATCCAAAGGTTGGTTGACCACCTCAGTCGCCATCACGCTGAACACGAGACCATCCGTGTCCTAGTGACCGCACGTGGCTCGACCACGGGGTCAGCCTCCACTGACTTCTGGCGGTAGTCCATCTACCATGGCGCCCTCTTAAGGAAGACGCCATACGCCCAGCGCTGTGCCCCTTTCAGGCACTTGATGGGGGACTGAAGCAGCCATCCGCCCATAGGTCGCCTTCGATGCCTCTGGAAATTGGGATGCCCATCAAATGGAAGCGATAGCGTCATCTGTGGGATGAAAGCAAAAATTACCAAGACGGAAACTTGTGATATACTAAGGATGTGAAGCTGTCACAACCAGTGTAAAATTAGCCATTATTGAAATTCAATTCAACTCAGTACCCTACGGCCTTCATAAACAAGCCATGTGGTAGGCGGTGACATTCACACACCCAATTCATCAGATGTTGGGTGATCACCAACATCATTGTTAAATTGAATTTCTCGTATCTTGGGGTCAAAGACAACGAGCAAAAACCGAAAGTTTTACATCAAAAAACGTGTTCAGTAATAGCTACTTTTATTTCCCCCAGTTCACAATAGGTCATCCACAAAGGTCTTGAGTTATCATTATTTTTGAAGAATTTGTAAAAAACGCCGTTACGCAGTTCTCTTCAAAGGTTTCGTCGAGAGTAAAAATTCATCTTTGGGGATCTCATAAGGGATTTTTTTTCCAATCTTTCCACAAGCCACTATAGCTTCACAGCAATACCTTCGGCTTCACTGTATGAACCTAAAGATTTCAAAGGTCGCTTATCGCAATCCTTGAAGGGGATTCCCAAAATTTGCATACGGGGGGTTAAGAGTGGAATTGGAGCGAATGATGGAGCCCATCTCATTTCCCCCGAATAAAAAATGCCAACTTGCCGCGCAGTCCAGTCTCGTTAATCGTGCAATAAAACCAGGCCGGAATAAAACAAAAACGGTTGGTTTTTTTTCTTCTCAAAATCCGTTGGAGATTGCCAGATGGCGGATGCAACATTCAAACTTGCATTTCGCTTCTACGGGGTCGCCCTTCAGTTCCACACGGGCGAACTTTAAAATTCTTTTTTGACGGAGCGTTCGAATTCGTTATCAACGTAAATTTCGCATCCTCTCCAAAAATACCGAAATGGGCATGAAATCAACGCATAAGATGCCATTACGAAATGGGAGGGAAAGACGGGGGGGAGGTCTGATGACGGCTAGCTCAAATCTCAACTTCGCTTGGCGAAGAAGTAGGGATCATGGAGTGTTTAAGTCGGCATACGAAAAATGGCGGGCTTGGCGTTCCATTTTAGATTTTTAGCCCCTTCGAAAAACCGCAAAAACTAGCTTACAAAAGCGAGAAAAACGGGCGGTATTACCTTGAGGAGATAGGCAGGACCTTTTCGTTGACCTGCGAGCTTGTCTCCACACTTGACATTCGGCCGGAAAACGATTCGAAACGGAGATGCGTCCGGCACACACGCGGCATATGATCATCAAACCGACCGCTTCCAAAATTAGATGAACGCTCTCGAACGCGTATCACTCCGCGCGCGTGCATCGCAGCCCCTGCGACTCGACCTGATCACGGGCGTGACGCGGCCGGCACCATCCTGACAACAAGGACAAGAAATCTTCGAGCGAAATCAGCTGTTTCAATGTCAGGTGATTCGATCGATGAATTCGATTGGATATTCGTCTATGAGCGTTAGTTTGGAGGCCGTCTCGGTGTCATCGAGACGGGCACCGACCAAACGTGGCTGCACTATTTCCCGTTGGCGTAATACCCCTCGTTTCGAATATACACGGTGCCTCAAAAACATCTTTCGTGTAATTTTTTTAAAGAAAAGAGTTGCCCTAGGTAGACCGCCCTGACGGAAGTATAGAAATGTACACTGTGCATAGAGCGCGTTAGCGGCCGTAACTCTAAACCCTAGCTAGAATGACGAAAAATCCCATGCTAGAGAGCCTGGAGTGCAGTGTACACAGTGCTATAGCACCCTAGATAAATTTCTTTAGATCTACTGACTCAGCTAAATGGACTTCGTGCTCTAACTGCTAGTTTAGCACATTCAACTTCAAACATTTATGCATATATTAACATATCAACAGGCGAACATTTCTCATCTCCATTAGTAAAAATTAAAGGAACATAAAAGACAAAATTTCTTAAAAAAGAATTTTTTTTCGAAAAAGCAATAACAATTCTTTGTCCCTGATTTTCTTTTGAGATCTAGTCGCGAATTATACATTTTTGCAAGATTTTCCATGTAAATTATTGAATATTATAACAAATTTGTTTGTGTTTAAGGGATGCCATAGTCAAAATTTTCAACAAAACCAAGCCAAATTGTGTGAAGATAGGTAAAATCAGTACAGTAGATATCAGTTCAAATATACTGCTCATATTCTGATATTAGTAAAAAATGTGCTGATATCACTAACCATACTGATATTAGTAGTCCCAAAAACCAGTTTATATACATTTATTTAGTGATATCAGTATAGAATCATATTGGTTTTTTGTTTCTCATTAACTTAAAAAGTGAACCAATTTCAGGGGGTTAACCTCCCCTTATTACATAAATAGGCAATTAAAACCACCGCCGAACCCAAATGTTAATTAAGCATTACCTACTTTTACTTCATCCTTTTTTTCATCTGGGTCACAGGCTGCCCCTCAGGTAGTTGCTGGTCAGCTGGTCAGCAGGCTCTCGTACCATGTCTTCCACAGTTCTTTCAGAAAAGCATTTTACTGCAAAAAAAATATGTCAAAATAGATCGTTAAATCCTTTTAGTGGCCTGCTTTAACATAAACTACCCGCAACAGGAGATAATTACTTGTATTGGCGTATAACCTATGACAAAGAATAATCTATCGTTATTGTCATGATTTCATGATCATTTTTTGTGCGAAATCTACGTATATTCATGCATGTAATTTAATTCCATTTTAAACAAAAACTAATAGTGTTATTTATGCGCTGTAAAGTTTACCCTCTTCCCATCGTCAGCCCCCCTGAATTCCTTCCAGGATGACTTTCGCTTGATTTTATCACATGCAATAAATAAATACATATATGAAAACAAAAAAGTAAGGTTTTTTTGGGATATATTTCTGCGAGTCCTTGGCCAGGCTGATTTTCGCTTGATTTCAGCCACAAAAACCTAATAAAATAAAACTAAATAGAATAAAAAATCCCATGTCCAAACGGTAGTAACAAGTGCTCGTCAAATGGGATATTTTGCTTGTTGCTTTTTTGTTTGCCGTTTTTTTGCCCAAAAATTGTGACGCCAAACAGCATTTTAAGGACAAGGAAGTAGCCGCCAGTAACGCTTGTCCGCCAAAGCCCTTGAAACGAAAACCTTTTAGCTTTAAATTGGGCCGCATTTGGCGTGGCCCCCTCAGAGGGGTAAATTAGGATTCAGGAGGTGACCAGCGGAGTTTTTCCATCTCTTGCCCAAATTATCGACCACTTCGACTGACGTCCCAAAACCAGCAGCACCTCGAGTCATTTAGGCCAGTCTGAATGTGATTCGTTGATTTATCTGACCAAGTAGAAGAAGAAGAAAAACACTGCGCCTGACGTCAAATTGGTAGTCGAAAAAAGTGGGCATTTACGAAAACTTTAGCAACCACCAAAGCAACTTGCCACTCGGCAAGGTGGTTAAGGGGTGCACAGATGGCATCAATGGATACCCAGAACGGAACTAGCCTCAGGAACAGATCCGAAAAGAACCAGACACACCAGGTAAGTGTGGCACCTTTGCATGCACCTGCACTTGGCTAACCTAAATGTATTTTAAAGAAAAATTCGTATTGGTCAGTAGGTAGGCCTCCAATTTAAAATCGAAATAGCTCCGTTTTGTGAACAATTAAAAGCACTTTCAAATGCAGCTAAATTGAACAAAATCGCTCTTGAACTTCGTAGTTGAATAGCTTGGAAATGCGATGTCATAAATTCATGTACTGATAAACCACATGGAAACCACCAATGATGAATTTCAGTGCAGTTTTCATGAGAGCTTTTCTTGTGAACGAATTCAATACTTGTGTGAATTGTGTTAAAATTTTTCTTCACACATTTTAATAACCATTAGTTAGAGGGGTATTCTTGGTATTCTTTTTCAAAAAACAAACAGACCTACCATAGTGTATTTCAGTGGAGTTTTCATGAAAACGTCACGCATATATTAATTTTGGGCGAATTTGTGAAAAAAACGATCAGAAATAATTGATTTCGAACTTCATTATGTATAATGCTTTAAGAAACATTAATAAAAAAGGTATCCTTGGTATAAAATTTGCTTTAGTTGAGAACAAAACCTTGGTTACCAGTGGTGCTTTTTAGCAGAATATTAGTACTAAAATTTCAAAAACATACATTTCGGACGTGTAGACGAGTGGTGTGAAAAACACCACCATTCCTTAAAATGTGCCAATATTTATAAAATAAACACAATTTGATCAAGGATTATTTTACAGCTATTAATTCCAACCGATCACATGGTGAAAAGTTATTAAAGATTATTTTAAAAAATGGCATTTGAATGAACTTTTATCAAGCTAATATTAAACGATCGATCAGAAAATGATTTTTTTGCAGTTTTAAAAATATTGTTTATTTATTTTGATTTGCATTAAACACCTACATTTTCCATGATTCACCACTCGGAATATCGATTGCCTGGGTTTATATTAATTTTTTTGAAATGGCGGATACTTTTTATAGTTCTGGTATTAATATCGAAGGGAATTAATTTGAAAACAAATAAAAAGTTTTGAATGACCTACTTTCGTCACTTTCTGTTGCTTAACTCAAATTCCAATTCATTTCAGCAGCCTTGATAACATTTTTTTTATGTCAAACTGGCTGCCAATCCAGTTTTGCTTTCACACATGACAAAAATTTGACGAACTGTTGTCAGAAAATTGATCCCAATTTGAGAAAACCTTTCAAAACGGATCAAAAGAATGAAAATATGTACACTGTACAAGTACTGTACAAGCACTGTACAAGAGTTTTGTTTTAAAATGTTGGGAGCATTTTGTCCACATGATCTAGGCATCTTAATATATTATTTTCAGCATTTTCTACAATTATTATAAGCATTTCCCAGTCTTACAAAATTCTTCGTAGAACAGTAGAAAAATTGAAGAGATTCGGCTCAGACTATTTTCTGCAATTGCAGACCTAACCTAACCATCCTAAAACATGTTTCTATACAATGTATAAGGCCCAATGCCGTTAAACGTGTTTCAGTATGTTCAGTCCAAATTTAGCCAAAAAAATTACTGAAAACATTTATTTTTTAGCATGCAAGCCATTTGCATAAAGCCATTAAAATATCTAACTTTTCCGACGTCAATGCGTTTCTTCTGAAGGCTGTCAAACGTTATTAATGGGCAGTTTCGATTGTCAAAAAAGCGATTTTTAATAAACCAGATAAAATCGGTTATTAAAAGGGTGGTTTTTCTGTGATGGCAAAGATTACCCCCTAGAGAAAATTATATAAAAAAGTCAATGACGTTAACGTAATTATTTTGTGATTTAAGGTTGCAGGTAGTCGACATTTGAAGGACATTTTAAAGCTTTTCGATTACATTTGCAAAATAAAAAACCGACATTTATGACAGCGGTTCTGCTTAACCATGACTAAATGAAACTAAATGAAAACCTAAATTCTATTCAGTCACGTTTTATATTTCTCTTTTAATTAAAAATGATATGGGTAATACACGAAATGCAAACAAGGGTGTAAAAGTTGAATATGGCCTTATGTGTGGTTATATTGCCATATATGGAAAACCATACATGCATTACATACAATATACATAAGTTTAATACAATGCTGTATTAAATTGTATATTCCAAGTATGGACATTTTGAGAAAGGTACGATCATATCTGTAAATATATTGACATATATGGTCATATCTACGGATATAAAACACATATGGATATATATGACCATTTGAAGCCAGTTTCTGATCTAACCATACATGGAAAACGTCACAGGCTATATGCTCATATATAGTTTTTCCACCAGGGTACGAATATTCATTGAAAATTATGAGGAAAAAATCATTTTTAAAAGGCATTGAGCAAAATAGATTTTAATAATCATTTTTAAAAATATTTTTCCAGATACACCTGATACATGCATTATTTTATGCCATGGATTTCTGTAAATTTGATGTGCACTTTTTAAATAGATTTCAAGTTTACCGAAAACCATAGCATAAAATAATTTACACAATTTAAAATCAGCAATATGCAGTACATAAAATATTGCAAAAATCCGGTCCACTTGTACATCGTTAATCAAAGACACTTTAAAATCAAGACATCTTTTTAGGACAACTTACACTTGGAGGCATAACCTTGCCAACGAAAAGAGAACAATAGTTAACTTTAAAAAAATTTAAAAAAAACTAATTTACTACTTTTGATTATGCATGCAGTTACTCGTTATGCTTAACCTTCAGTAATGCATTAAATCATAGTTAGAACATGAGGACGTTTTTTTGTCTTATTTCAAACGTGAGCCAACATATGAGCAAAAACTACATGAAATTTCCTTATATTTTAGAGATCCATATTTGGTAATTTATCAATCGAGTTAAGCTTAAAAATTTCAAACAACGAATCGGATTTAGGCTGCTAAAAAGTCTCAAAATATTGAAATTGTAATTTCTGTAAAAATAAGGGAAAATATAGAAACAAAATTGTGTTGTTATAAGTACAAAAATGTGGAATTCAACTTGATATTTATATTTGCGGTATTTATTTTTTGGAAAAAATTTTGAAGCTGGAAACTTTAATTATAATTATTATTAAAAAAAACTAATATGATCGGAGAGACGCTTAGAAACTGGTAAAATTTCAGGCACACTTAGAGAATCTGTGGGTTTATGTTAAGATAATTTTCCCTGGAAGGTTTCGAGAACTCTAAACATTTGTCCAATTTTCACTTTTTCTTGATGTATTTACATTAAGAAAAAGGGAAAAATTTGTATACTGAATTTTTCTATACTAAAAACATTTTAAGGAAAATCTGGTAAATTTAGCACACCTAATGTGGAGGTGTTCTGATTATTGTGCGAAACGTTACAGGAAATTGCGAAAAATGTAAGGTAATTTGGGGCAATATTCAAGACGATTCAAGCTTATCTGTTAAAACTGGAAATAAGGATGATCAGGAAATCCCTTGCTTTATGCTCATCCGAGATCAGAGACCAAAGTGAAAAACAAGATTTTAACCAAACTTTTCCTCTAAAATTTGCATTTTTCTTAACGGAAAAATCACCAGACATAGAAAAGCGACAAAGTTCGTTGGCAAAGAATTGCAAATAATCAAAACAAACACTGACAAAATAAACAACTAGTGTAAATTAGGAAAAAATAACCTAATTAAGAAGCCCGTGACCGAGTTTTGATCATATATGGGGTTATTTACGCCAAATCTAACCATGCGTAAGCCATGTAAGTTCTTATATGCCACAAATATTAACTTTTAAATAAAGCCATACATGTTTGGCCATATATGACAAAATTTTGATTTTATGCTTAAGACAACATCACTGCTTCTCACAGCCCTTAAGCAAATGTAATACATACCAATGTAAAACCGTAACGTATTACAATATATATTTATACTGTGTATTCCATGTATGCCCATTTTGAGAAACATTTGACCATAAATGTAAATATGTTGATATATTATGGTCATCTAAAATTGTAGAAACATATATGGCAATATAGGTCCATTTATGGCAATTTCTGATCTAACCATGCATGGAACACGTCATGCATACCCATACATTACCGGTATACATGCATGAGCATTTTTGGACATGAACGGACGTATACTGTGTCCAATTTCTATTTAACCATATATGTAAAAACTCAAATATGTATGTCTTTATATACCTCTTCCACCCGGGATAACGATGTAGGAGTGACAAATTCTTGATGATGATTCTTACATCTTACTTTCATTCATGAAAACAGCATAAAATTGCTCATTGTTTTGTTTAATTTCAGGAAAATGGCACAAAGATATCAGAAAAGGCGAAAATCCCCAAATATTATTTTGGTGGTCCAACGGTGGTCCTTATCTTAATAATTGGTCTTCCCTTGTTTGTCCTCATCCTAAATGGAATGTGTGTAAAGGTAGCTGCGATTTACCTTTAGTTACAATATGTTCTCTTGGGGTTTAATCTAACTTCTGAATTAATTGTAGCATGAGAGTTTTACCCATTAAAACTCCCATTTTAAGAAGAAAAACAAATTTTACCTTAAACCATTCACAAAGACTTTTTTAATCCCGTCACTTATAGGGAAAATGCACATTATGGCAGAGGCCAGAATTACCCACAAAATTCGAGGACTATTTCAACTTTGAGGTCTGGCATTACATCCTAGGATTTGTTGTTCCGGTTCTTTTGCTCAACGACATGCCCCTTGGGGCTGTGGTCGATGGGCCCCGAATGGGCTCTGGAAAGTGCAGGAAATACAGGCTAAACGGTAAAGCCCAAATATTTACGCAATTATTCATAAGCCTTATATGGCCGTGTATAAGTACATGTATATATATTGCCATACATTGCTTGGTCACACATGGAACTTTAGATAAAGCCATGTATGGCTGCATACTTGGCCCATGTATTACATGTCAATATAAAATATGTATTTATAAATATATTTTCCAGGTATTACATAAATATATACCCGACCATATCTGCAAATATGTTGACATGCGTGTACATGGCAATATGTAAGAATGTAAACACATAATGATACATTTTAACGTATACGGATATAAATGATAAACGTCTTAGTTAAACCACTGCCATATTTAATTGAAGTGTTGTTTTTGAAGCGGCCTTAAAAATAATGTCGTTCATCTTATCGAAGAAATGTCAAACAGTTCAAGCATAATCAGCTTTATCATGATCACCTCCTTACTCTGTTTGGGATTTCCAGGAGTCTTCCACGCCATGATCATCATAGCCCTCATCGGAATTTTCATTTTGGTCCGGTTTCCCTTTACCGTTCTCATCGACAAGACCAGCTCATTCCTCGTAGCATTCATCCTCGCCTGCTTTGCATTTTCTATTTACTTTTACCTAAAATCCTTCAAGGCTCCAGAAGAGGAATTAAACGTCAATGGAAACACAGGTCAGATTTCGAACAATCCTCAATGGTCGCTCGTACATGGTCCACGACTGACGCCTGATGTCATTGTGGTCAATTTTAGGCAATGCCATCTACGACTTCTTCATGGGTCGAGAATTGAACCCGACCTTCCTTAACATGGACGCCAAGCGACTGGTCATGAGGGCTGGTCTCCTGGTCTGGGTGAGTGTGAAGGGCAGTCACCCCAATGCGAGTGAACAGTTAAGTGTGTCCATTTACCTACTTTCTGTACCCTACAGTGTGCCTTCGACGTGTCCATGTTAGCCCAGCAGATGACCCAGATGGGATCGGCAACGCCCACCTTCTTGATCGCCTGTTTTGGTCATGTGCTTTTCATGCTGGACTATCTCATATTTGAGGTATGTTTATTCAGGACATGCATTAAAATTGGTATAAAACGATGATTTGCACCACAAATCTTTGAGCAATGACCATATTTGAAGTGATACACCATGCATTAGTTAGCTATAGTCTGTTAACAACAAGAATGAACTGGGAATTCAACTGGACCAATAGAATGCAAGAGCCTGTTTTGCGATTAATTTGGCATCAATGATGCTTTCTTTACTCTGAAAGGTATAATCCATTAGTTTAATATTTCTGATTGGCTCAGTATATTCAAGTTTTGAACAGGCTGTAGTTAGCTTCAGAGTTGGTTGGTGTATTTCAGAAAACCTTTTACCGCAATATCCAAGACAGAAACAGTATAGCTAGCAACGTACTGAAATTCAACGAAATATTCACCCGTTCAACAAATACCTTTGCCTTTGCTCAGTACTGAATACATTTTTAAACAGAACTTTCTATAGCAACGTTAAACAATTACGCAGTGTAGCTAAAACGGTATTATGCACATGTAGCTAAGGATTGTTATAGTGACAGTTAATTAATTGCTAGTTATGTCAGGCTGTCATTACACAGTACAGTAACACATGCCAGTATACTGCGGATTGGGAGCCTAATTTGTGTAATGATACACACCAGGCACATGCACCCCAATTTGCATATAGAAATCATATAGCCTACATGTAGAAGTTATTCTTGTATGAAATCCAGCCAATTGATTTTATTTTTCAGGAATCCATATTGACTTCCTACGCCGTGAAGCACGAAGGCCTTGGATTCCAGTTCATGTTTGGGGCGGTCATCTTTATGCCCTTGGTGTACGGCCTAAACGCCCGGTACGTAGTAGAAAACAACTACGTCGTGGAGTCAGAACCCTACACCATATTTCTCTTCGGTTTTATAGGTGAGTAGCGATTTTAATGGACAAATTAATTAGATTAAGATACGGAACTATTTGTTTAGGCGGATGCTTTCTTTTCACAGTGGTCAGCCATGGTTTCTACAGACTGACCTGTTGGGACAAAACGCTATTCGTGCGGTACCCTGAACACTTGGAAGTCATCAGTAAGTACTCACTACTCAGTCTCGGTACGAACTCCAAAGTACCAACAGTAATCTGCACAAAACTACCATACAATTAGCTTAAACCAATCAGAGATATTCATCTTACAAGTACATACAGTAAAACCTCCTCTAACGGACACCTCTAAATAACGGACGCATTTTTTAATTTTTTTATATAAAATTCGGCTATCAATCCCAAGAAAACAAATTTTTGTATCCAAATATTTTTGCATCCTCATTCTCTTATCGCC
>JAQIXS010002701.1:0-21384 GCA_034700785.1 Rossiulus vilnensis
GGTACTGGTTCGAGAATATGTTACCAATGTTACATACCTCGAAAGAATTGCACTTTTGTGGAACCCAATAACTGTTGGCAATGCTTAATAGATTCACTTGAATTCGACTCACTATTTATATACATGAATCGCATTAGAAGAATGGGAAGTAATATAATCAGCATGTTTCTATCATAAGAGGGTGCTCTAAACCCTGCCATAAAAATCAATTTTCTTAAAAAGAAAGCGCATATTTTTTTTCTTTAACACTAGAAATATTTAAGAAAATTACTAATAGATGCATCCATTAAGAAGTGCACGACACTTTTGAAGACAATGCTGAATAAAATATTTCTTACAGTTAACGTTCACCTGTTAAAGCACTGCAGAGGTTTTGGACTTTTGGTGTACGTTTCATGTAAGGTATCCATGAGGCATCCAAATGCGACACAAATGCCACGTAATAAGGATGAAAATCACACTGGCCCTGTTTAAAATACAAGAGTCACCATTTATTATTCCAAGATTGATCCACTGAGCATGAAAGGTGGGCCATACAATATATTTGATAGAAAAGAACCCTGTTTCACTTGCTAATTGATGCACTGAAAACGTGGTCAACAATTCTCAAAAAGTGCATGTGTACTTGCTATTCCTGATTCTCTTGCTCGACTACTGATCCAATGGATATTGCTTCGTGGGGGGAACAACTGCTATGTAAATTGCAAAGTATGTGAGAGAGAGCTTTAAATTCAAAGATCAATCAGAAAATAGCACGAGTCGAACACATATTTCCTTCACAGACCTTCGTTTCGTTCATAAATCAGGATTATATTAATTTAGAGTGAAAAATCATCAATAGGATTCCAGACAATCTTGCTCGAAAAGAGAAACTAGACACAGTTACGCAATTCATCCAATCGTCAGGGATCAGGAGGGGAAAATGAAATCAGGCTTGGGATGGATGAATCTACAGCATAAATAACACAGATGCATGACGCATCGAAGTTCAATTAGCACAACAGAAAATATGATAATTAGAAAACATGGCTCCATTTTTAAAACAGCGCCATGTCCAGCTCAATGTCCAGAAAAGCAGATCTTAGCCCCGAGTGTTTTGATGCGCTTCAGAAACTAGGGTTTGACGATGGACATTTGAAAAGAAAATAAAAAAAGAAGAAAAAGCAATGCAACATTCGGCAACAAGAGTGAAATTTGTACAAAATATTTTACAAATGACTGTAGTAAAAAACAAAACTCAAGAATCTGTCGTGATGCCCACTCCAAAGCATTCAAACATCCAGTGACAAAGGGTTGAGATTTTCTGTCATGCTCTGGTGATCTACCCTAGCTCCATTTAAGTAAGCCAAACTTCGAGTGAATTGCTCGTAATGGGGCCAGAAATAAAACCACAGTTTCTACGCTAGAACGGCATACGATTTAAGAATGTATCGAAATTGATCGTACATTTTTGTGATGATCATTTAAAGAAATTTGCACACTGTATCGTCTCACAAAATCACAGGCAAAAAAATTTGCCACAAATAGCTATTATCGCTAATTTTCAAGTTGATCCGAGATATTAAGATTAAGCGAGGAGTATACACGGCATGTTCGTTTTGGAACAGCAGCCTCACGAGCAGTGGGATTTCTGGTTTTTCAGGACCAGTACCGAAGACCACCCCGAAGCAACAGTCCAAAACGAAAACAATTATCCCAGGACTTGAATGTTGGATGCGAGGCACACGCACTAGTATTGCTTAACATTAGCCATGTTTACGTCCGGCTGCCGGCAAGCCCATCAGCAGCTCGCACCTCTCGTGTGCGTGAGGCGAACTTCTTGGTTATTGCCGTTACAATAAATTATCAACTACACACACTCACACACACAACAGATTCCACATCCCGGGAGGACACCTCTAGGCCTATAGCTTTGATTCCTATCATTTAGTACATTATTCACATACCAATTATGCTTTGGTGAGCCCAACATTTAACATAAATGCTTTGTTTCGCATCAGCTCCAATATATTTGTGGTTTGAATAAGAAAATAGCTTGCTTGCTTGCGGGAACAAGTCCTACGATGAGTATGTCGAACAGGAAAGCGTGTCGGACCATTTTCCTCGGTTACTCGAGATATGCTTGACGCAAACGTGGTGGCAATTACTTCACTGGCTGGCTGAAGTACACAGTTTTCACCTCTGATACTCCGCCAGTGGTTTAACAATTTTTTCTACGGAATGAAAATGGATGGCAGGGATGAAATAATGCAAATCTTTCAGTTTCCTCCGAGAACACGTACGGATTGTGTGTTCCAATATTTTCAGGTCATTTCTAATGCAATTAAATGCCAGTCACGAAATAAGCAACTTACCATTATAAACTTTTAGAATAGCTTCACAGACGAATTTGTACTGACTCTGTAAGCGATATTAAAAAAGGAATTCAATACAAAGTTTATTTCTTTGGAATTTTTCACCAATTCAGGTGTTGGAGAAAGATTAAGAAACAATCTCATGAATTATTCACACTTACAGCATTTTGAATCAGCATAGCCCTTTGGTCTCTCATGTTCCGCACAATATCCAAAGGGTATACAGGCTCGTGGGCTTCAATTAGGCACATGGCAGTCTCCATTAGCACCAAAACACCTGTCCTACCGATGCCGGCACTATATTTGGAATTTCAAAATGAGTTAAGTGTGCACTATAGCAGATTGGTAACGCATGCCAGCGAATTTGTGGCAAGACCAGGTCTTCAAGAAGGGCTCATTTATGACAAATTCAATTTGATCCATTGTATCAATCGATAAATTCCAATAACCATTCCAAATAACTAGCAACCCCAACCGCATTTACTTCGTCTTAAAATTGCTTCACTGCATGGAAATAACCAGTTTTCTAACCTGCAATGTACGATAGTCGCATCCACCATTCCCACTCTGTTCTGGCGTACTTTCATAACAAATTCTAGAAAATCTGAAGAATCGTCAGGCACGTCGTGATCAGGCCATGCTATGTACTGCATGTGGGTGATATGCCGCTCTTCGTTATTCTGCTCGCAGATCAGTGACAATATTTTAAAAAAAGCAAAAGAGAAATGATCAGTGACGCATTGCATATTGTTGTACAGAATTGCTGTAATCTTTTCTGCCAATTCCCTAATATCCTACCTCGTTATTTATAAGAGTGAACTCCCGAAAGGCAAACGATGGCCCTTCTTGTTCTTTATGGCAAGTGACCTGCAACAGGCCATGCTCTGCAGTTTCATACAGTTCTGGCCAATACTGGTGGCACTTCACTCTCCCTCTTTCCAGTATCGTCGTCAGCATCACAATAAGAGTAGACTGTTGTTCCCACACCATCTAAATAAGTAATGAGTGCTTTTGTGAGTTTATCAGTAAGCATTCATCAATCGATAGAAATTATCAACTTTACTTCTTCATAAATCTTAAGTCAAGAGAAGAAAATTTTACAATGAACAAAAATGGAGCAAATTCTTCAGTAATACCTTTGGATATTGATCATAACAAAGTTCAACCGAGTCTAATAAAGACAGGTGATATGTCGTCAGTGGAAAACTTGGACATTTTTACCAAGCAATCTTAAAGTATGTACTCAATATACTGAACATGAATTTCGCACTTACTATCAACAACAGAGCATTGCACATTACACATTTCAAAAGCAAAGCATAAATGTTATATTTTTGGTTTTAAAATCTATATGAAGTACAGTATAAACTGTATTAAAGTACAGTATATCTTATCATTTTAAAAGTTACGCTCTTCATGTATTTCGAGTGAACCGATATGCATTGAGAATCGTCATGAAATCACGCCTGTTATCAGTTTCAAGAGTGCTTAGGAATAAAAGTGGTATGACCGCAGTGATAAGGTAAGGAACAATGCCAATATCAGACCAATTTGCCACCAAAAATTCCGGCAATGAAAATCAAGTGATTAAACGTTTTAATGACACATCAATTTCCTGATAATATTTGACGTCACACACGACGTCACACTACTTTCTCAATTTGTTAACAACAGAGACCTCGAATTAATTTTTTTCCTTATTTTTTTCCGTATTTAATAATGTTGAAAGTGGGGTGCTCTAAAAAAAGTAATTAAATGCTGATATCATGTCATGTAGAAATGAGACGTTATTTTAAGTTAAAATATTGGGGCATGCCTGAAGTGAAGTCAAACGTCCTGCACCCCATCCCTCCTTCTCACATTATATACTACACACTCCCACCCTCCATGAGCATCACAGTATTAAACCAGCTATTAGAATGGTGATTTTCTAAACAATTTGATTTATAACAAATTCCAAAGCTAACCTGCCAAAAATCACCGCATGTATTCGGTAATGGTCCTTGGGCTGCAATATACCTATTTACAATTCCTGATGTTGGAATTTCCATCTGAAAGATAACGATTATAAATTAGCTGTTATAGACACTAGTCATAACATGATTAATGGTACGCTAAATGTCATAAAAGTGACACAAAAAGCCAAACCGCATGTACTGACTAAAAACAGTATTAGTCAGGCGTTTAGTCAGTTTAATAAAATAATGCATCGTACAAACATTAAAGGAAAAGGGCAGTAATCAGTTGGCAATACTCCAAATACTCAAATTTCACTATGCAAGGTGAAAAACGTAAGAAGCTTTATCAATTTTCAAGGAAAGAGGGTGCATGGGAGCCAGACATATCCAGTATCAAATATAATTATTAAGAGGTAAGTAACTTTGACCATTTCCAAATTTTAAAAACATGGTTGTTCAGTTAGGATAACGTCAATTAATCTGGTAGCTTTTCCCAGAAGATAACTTCAAATAATGCGCACACTAACATTTTCCCATGAACAGCAATCAATCAAATACAGATAATCCATCATATAAGCACGTATCTACTATCTTCTACAATCTTTCGTTTGATCTATTTATAAATCGTACATGTTTCTCAACAGAAAGCGTTTTATGAGTTTTCTACAAAAATATTCGTTTGCTAATAAATATCAACAAATCATTTTTGGAAATTACTTGTTCTGCTAGATAACAGTCTCAAAGCAAAACACCAATCCTTTGATAAATAAATTAAACTCATGCTTACATTGACATGACTGGCGTTGATATAGTCGCCATTTGCTCCACATCGAAGAATGACACGCGTGGCATCGTCTAAAATGATAAGGAATCATTAAATCTACTACGGTGAATTATCACTTTAAATTAATTGGAATTGATTACTAAACACTTACATGGAGAAATATCTCGATACCTATTTTTTGAAACGTTTTCAGGTAGCCGAGCAATATTCATTGACATGCTAGGTTTTTTTCTGTACAATTGCTGTTCAAAGATTAAACAAATCATTACAAAGCAGTTCGTGAAATGGTACTTCGTTCACAGGTTCCAGTTTTGCACCTACTTCAAACTGCGCAATAGCTGCACCACTACCAAGACCCTCATTAAGCAATAGCATGGATTCTGATAAGGCATCAACTCGAGGCACACGGGGATCTTCTGGCACGTATTGGAAGGCAGGCTCAATTTCTTCGGCTACATAAACTGTAATCAGAAAAAGCGAAGTTTTAAAAAGCAGCAAACGTTTTTAATTAAAAATTCATGATGCTGGGATTATAAATTTTTTTCAATTGTGTAAGGGGATCTTGTAGATACAACACTGTTTACAGTAGTTAATCACAAAATATTTTTGAAAAGCGAGATTGAATCGTCCATTGTTTATTATACCTAAATGTTCAATTATTTTTTAACACTTTATGTTAACTTAAAATTCTTTTTCTGTGCTAATAACAATATCAATGCTTTAGCACCTCTTCAAGGGAATGTTGCGGAACTAAAGTTTGGTGTGCTGACAGGTGTATAAAGTGAATTTTTTAAATATTTTTTTCCCGAATCTTTCATTCAAAAAAAAAAAAATTTTGGAAATATTTGGAAACATTTTTCTTTGGAAAGTTGGTGCGACGCATTGAGTAAATTTGGAGAACGCACACTCTGCACATCATTCTGTTATCACAATAGCCACACGACAAAATCATTACGATAAATATGCACGTAGATTATACCATTATCAGAATTGATAAAACATTAAAGAAAATGTAATGATAGAGTTGGATGCCGCTCAATGCATTAATCAGTTTATCAAAGGAAAAACGTTAAGTGAACCCATCAAGTTTAACTCGGGAGATTTTAATGTCCTCCATTCTGACACTTGTCCATGACTCACCTTGCGTCATTTTCAAATTATAACATAATTACAACTTAAAAATCTAACATTGCTTCTACTATAAGTTACTGTAACTCCCAGAATGAATGCCAATTAGAAGAGTGAAAAATAACAGGACGTTCGCTGACCGAACATGTACAATGACGCATAAAGCAATGACATTTTTCGCACACATACAGCACATGTAGTATATAAATGCCACTCACTGCAGTAATTAGTTTATTAAAGAAGTTCAACTAAAGAGATTTAAATCTTCAATTGGACACTTGTTCATCACACACCTTGGGTCATTTTGAAATTATTCAAACAATTGAAAATAAACATTAATACTGCTTTTACTACCAGTTACTGTTACTGTATACACCAGTAAACAAACATTAACCCTTTAAACACCCAACTAATAAGAGACGTATAATTAAATAGTGCGCTAAATTAGTGATTTCAAGTTTTCAACTAGAATCAAATTCGGTACGGTTTTAAAAACCTGCAGTTCACCAACAGTCAAATGCAGCTAATGATTGAAAAAGATAAATTTCTACAGTAAAAAATGCAGCTTTGCAGTAACTTCGCTGTTAAATGCTGCAGCAATGGCCAAACTAAAACTGATTGCCAAATAGCATAAATGAAATGCATGTTTCCGCAATCGGCTATCATTTTCAGTGTTGCGGAAAGTTTTCAGCTTAAATTTGGATTTTAATCGACTAGACAGTATTCAGATCCAAGCTCAGACAACGTTCCGAAAACAATTTGGTAACAGCACCAAGCGCAACCACCGCCACATGCCTCCTTTCTTGCCCACCGCAAAAAGGACATCGGCGCAGAAGAGACTCTCGTCCCACCTGTCGCCGTGGGACTTTTCACACATTTTCCCTGCAAGCGAGCGATAGAACTACAGAAGACACTGACTCACACGTACAGCAACAGCAAATCTGATTGCATATGTAGGCCTTGCTTCTCTTTTTCATTGCCCATACGTCCGAGCTGTGGGAAGCAAAATGGTGCTCTCATCATCCCTTCGCTCCCATTATTTAGGAGGCCGTCGAAACGCACTGTACCCTGAATAAGCGCCAAGGTCGCTGACAACCCGAGATATATATATATACGTTGCTGCTGATAAAATACCTTGCCAACAACAGCAAAGTGCATCTGACGTGCTCACGTGCTCGCGGAGAGAATAGGCTGGTAGGTGGCCCAGGTAAAATCCTAATTGTTATGCAAAACGCACGGCCCGTAGCACCATAATGAGGGCACACCCCATGCTCAATGACATGGCACTGCAGTAAGTACGCTCAACAGGCAAAGTTCGGACAAGGAAAGGCAAAGTGGAGATCATTCAAAACGCCACGAAGATACATGTACATCCACAGTAAGCAGCCTGTCTGTTACCACAAAGTGTGAGTATTTGCAGCCAGAAATAATGCTTTCAGAATGCCATGGCTAGCACCAGGATGACTACAGGATTTTGGTAATGTAGAATCAATCACTAAGTCCTTAAAAGCTGAATATTTTTATTTCCCTCGACTATAAAATTGTTTGCATTTTGCTCAATTTAAGCAGTTGTCGGCATAATGTGGATTGCATTTTCTCTCCTATGATTACACTTGTCATAGCACTTTGTGAACTTAAAGCAGATTAAATGCTTTTTTTAAAAAGACTAATGCTCTGTAGACGACAAGACAGTCTTATTTTGATAGTTATGATATCAACTTAGGGCACGCATTTCAAGACCATACCTTCTTAAGTCAGAGCAGAGGGAATGATAAAGTGAACAAGTGGAATGGTCAAACAAGCGAATTACTATTTTTATTCATTTATATCATTATATAATTATGAAATCAGAAAGGCCAACATATATTTGTACATACATGTATTTTAGTAACGCTTTCTGTATGCTTCGTTTAATGGTCAACTCATCATATGCCCAGTTACAACGCATGTACTAAAATATGATTTTTTAATAATTATTTTCGTCTTTATAATAATGTCATTTCCACTTGTTACTAACCATTAAAAAAATTTTAATGAATCTTAGTTCGATAGTCACATAATTCTGGAAATAAGGCAATTTTTATTGTTTCTAAATGCAATTAATTTTAGTTGAAATGTATCAAGTAGTTATGAAATTTGGTCATTGTAAATTACTGTTTTGTCAAATTTTTATGAGGGGGTACAGGGGAAAGAATTACTGTAAGCTATAAATGCATATACAAGACGTTGCTTGGCCACCCCATATCACAATCTTGGGCCGCTTAATTATTTTCATATATAATCATTCACAAACGTTTGTACGATAACAGGAAAGTTTTACCGACAATTCCAAATTCATCAGGAACGTCAAAGAAACCTGACCAAGGACGACGAAGAATTTTGTGCGAGTTCGCGGAAACAACGTCCAGATATTTTGCTAACCTTCAACCACATACTATGTCAACAATGTCACGAACATCCACCAGATAATATGTCAGTTGAAGTTAGTGTACAAGAGACCCTTGTTATTGAACTTATTTAATCTCTTCGAACAGATGACTAAACTGCCAGCTTTTTAAAACCAAACTACAAACGACCTTTGGCATTTTTTTTAAAAAATAACCGGCTATCAAATTCAGTGTTCATTCGTGCGTGATATTTAGCCATTGTTTAAATGTGCTAGCCCATCAAATTCAGCTAGCTAACAGGAAACGCCAGTTTATTTACATTTCATATCAAGCGCTTTCGTATTAATATTCGCAAGTATTGTAAAAATACTGCATGCTTCAACTAATTAATATAAATTAATGAAGTTTGTTATCACGAGCACTAGGTCACAGGTAGTGGAATGCAGTATTAATTGCATTTAATTCAGATGATACCATGACCATTATCAACGATCTGAAACAGATCCGCCGCACGATTATTTCAATGAAATTCGTGTTTTGTTTCATCATTAATTACAGTTAATGCATTATCTAATCTCTGATAAATGTTCTGCTTATAGTATCATACCCACTACTTGTTCTGAAACGCACGAGATAAAGGTGAATGGCTATTTCACAATAGAGGTTCCAATTCAGTCTGCAATATCCCGAAATATTTTTCGCGAAATTGTTGGAATTTTTGGTCAATAACTAATGGCCTTGTGCAACGGTTTGAACGAAAACATCTCTAAAAAATTATGGAATGTGCGCAACGTGTGAATTCAACAATTTAACACTTAAAATTGTTTCACATTTATCTGATTGTTTACAGAAGAATTATGAATTTTTCTAAAATAATTTAGAACGATTCACGAACCATCTTAAGACATTTACAAAAAGAATCATGACTCAGCTTGCACAAATGCATAAATTTGCTACTCAATTTTTCCCGAAGTTACCAGTTTCACCTCTAGATCTTTGCATTCTACTTGCTGTAAATAATCTTCCACTCATAAGTTCATGCAAAATCATGCATATAACATACAACTTGACTTTCCAAAGGAAAAGAAACTTTACTGGAACTGACCATTGGGTTTCACAGTGAGCACAAGTTCCCTGGAAGGTAAATCCCTTGAGGCCCTGATGAGCTGAACCACCTTAAAAAAAATCTGAATTAATGACAAGCCATGCATTCATAAAGAAAATTGAATTCAGGTAACAAATAAGCATCCACTACGTTATCCAAAATTGTACTCGTAATCAAAATGTATTATTTACTGTCATATGACTGAAACATCTTAAGCATTAAGTCAGAAGCACTCGAGCAAGAATTGGTCATAGAATTCACGTTTTGACATCAAATTTGACTCAAGGATTGGAAAGCATGGCAATTTGCAAATAAGACGCAAGCATTGGTCATGCCATTGCCAGTTACAATACAGTACGCACTTGTTCATGTGTTAATCCTGCAACGTCTCTGCTGTTAATGTATAGCACTTGGTCGCCTTCGTTGAGGCGAGGTATACTCTTGTCGGCTGCCGTGTGAGGTGCAACCCTCGAAACGAGGATAGGCATGTTTTGGTCGGCACCGCCCTAAGAAGACCAAGATTTTAAACAATGGTACAAAAAACAACTAGGATTCAGCAAGACTTTTTAAATGTCCAAGAATGGTAAATCACCTTCACGTTAAAGCCAAATCGTCCCTGGTCATCTGCTTTCATTTTGATGAGAACAAGTCCGACACTGTCATCATGTCCATTTGTCTGGAAAAAAAAGGAGTGGCCCGGTTATTACACTGTTTATGCCAAAAAAACAACAAGAAGTGCAATTATCAAGAAACGTAATGCATAAGAAATGTAAACTAGTTTGAAATTGCAAGTCACAACTTATGGTACAGCTATTAAGACCCATTGAAAGCTGTGCCCTAAACAAATTGCACATTCGTATTATGTCACAACAGCGTAGCATTGAGACAATGGAACCACAGGCTTGCAAGCTACTTCTTTTGTAGTCAAAAGGACGAAAACGTTTAACAAGGTTACAACTTTTCATGCACCAGTTATCTTAGCTGTCAACTTTTCTGGGCACCTGAGGTCAATGGCACGAATGGTAAAGTAAGTTCAGCGGAGACTGGATAATTGGATTGCAAGTAGACTTATAACACTGAAGGCCGTTGAATTTATAAATCAAGTCACCAAGTGACTATAATTTGTCATGCATTAACATTTAATGATATCTTATTTCTCCACCAGGCTAATTACAGAACTGTTTGTGCCGATTTCGATGCAGGCACTACATCAATTTCAGATGATGATTACTGAGCGGAAATGCCACGTTGAAAATAATGGCAGTATCAACATACAAGACGCAATTTATTAAAAAGATTACACATTTTAAAAAAATTAGATTTTGGAGGTAGAAGGTGAACTAAATATATCATGCCATTTATTATGTTACTAAGAACAGCTGAATATGAAAATCAGCAAAGCATGCCAAAACTTTAGCGCGTAACTGAATTAGTCACCCGTGAGAGTCGAATAAGTGTCAAGTGGATAAAAAATCATGTAGAAGATATTGGAAAAACAAAACCATTCATTGCCAAATTAGTAATCCAATCACGTATTTCGTTTTTCCAACAAAACCATCATAATAGAAATGCAACTTTAAAGGGATTTCCCCTTGCGTAGTACATTAAATTTGCTGTTGCAAACAAGACTGTCAGCAATCATTTAATCTGAAATTCCTTGTTTATGTGGAAAATCCCGGTTTTTGTTTATGAAAAAGTTCATTATTTCGTCATTTGTTTATATCCTTTAAACGTGCGCATGTTTAAACAAACCATTTCCCTCTGTATGTTTGGTCACAGATTGCAGAACAGGAAAATGGGGTAAGCTCTTACATCGGGCACATCAAACCGGAAATCTTATCGCATTTCCCCTTATTAAGTTTCCGAAAAATCTAAAGTTCGAGTTTTTATCCAAGAAACATTTTACTCCCAATAGCCAACTAACGTGTATACAGATTATATGATCATAGTTCATCAGATGCTCCCATTACCGAAAATCTGGTGTAGTAGTTTTAATAACAGGCAGTGATAAATCGTGACTGCTGCATCTGATTTTTTTTAATATTAAAAAAAAAACTAACTACATTTATAATAAGCCAATATATGACCTTTCAATAACAACATTTGTGTTCATTTCTGGTTATAAATTTACAGTATGTTTACAAATGCATATTTTACTATCGCAAGATAGTGACAGTAGGAAATGCTGATCTTTTAACAATATTTGCAAACGTTTTCAGAGATTTCTTGACAAAGGTACCATGGGCACCCCTCTCATGAACCTTGGTGGAAGTTGGTAGACCATGCCAAAGAATGCTGGGCGTTCCCTGGCACAATGTGCAGCTAATGTTAACCCATGGGTTAGTTCTTTATGCCTGGGGCAACCTTTGCTCCGTTTTAAGTCCATCACTTATTCGTTTCGCTAAGTATCATTCTTTCCTGTCAACAACTAGCACTGTCCGAATGCTGACAAACTTAGGCAATTCCAGAAACAGGTTTTCCGTTTACATGAATGCAAAATAAAGGTTAACACAGATGCAGTCTGGTTTCATAATCTCATTCAATGGAACACATCAGCATATTTATGTGGAATGCCCTCCCAACACAACGACCATTTTAACGTTTACATAATTAAATGAGCCCAGTTCATGCCCACGATTTGCTGAACCACACTCGAGTTGCTCTCAACTCAGTCAAGGTGTTTTCGGCACCAGCACGTCCTGCCCTACATTCTTCGGTTTTTAAAATAAACCAATTTTTTTTTACTTCCAACTCCTGCACCGCTTTCGTTCAAAAGTGTTTTTGCAAACTTGCATGCGCTAACCAACTTTTGGCGAGGGCTTATGCAAGTTGGATGGGGTAACTGGCCCGATATCTTTATCGACCAAAGTCACGAAGACAACATAGCTGTGGGCCTACAAAAACTGGTATATGTAAAGTGGACGTTCGGATGATAGCCATTTCAACCAGGGCGATAATTAATTAGGAAATAAAAAGGAAATTTTTTTATGCGCAACTATTATCAAGATACGTTTAAAAAAAGCTAATATTTGATGAGGAACGAAATAAGTAAAAAAATATTAAATACATTAGCTAACTGCCCCACCTAAGCCAGTGAATGAAAACAGCGAGTTCAATGATTCGGTAACTTTCAGAAGTATGCCAGTATAGCGTAAAAAAGCAGCCACTAATTATGTAGGAAGTCTGCAAATCAATAATTAAACATGTTGCAAATAATGTATAATAGATTTTTATTCGATGAATATTAAGCCTAAATTATGTTGCGCTTAACTGCAACACTTTCCTCCCCTCCCCCCTGCCCTCCAAGAACACCAACTTTAAGAAAATTAAATTATTTTAAAATAGTACTTGACTGAAGTAATAAAACACTAACAGTATTGGTAATGTGAAGTTAAGAAAAAAAAAAACATACATCCCCATACAACAACTTAACGTTTACTTGAATACTTCCACCCCCTTTTGTGTGACGTAATATGGACAGTTCATTGACAATTTATGATTAGATTAGAAGAGTAAACAACAGAAATAATCAGTTGGGATCCATGAAAAGGCTGTTCCAGAAGATGACCAAAGCATTTCTTGGTATTATCGTGATGCACTAGCACACACCATGGTAACGGGCTCTTCAAATCAATTTTTCTACTCCATTTTAGCCATATTAACCTTGTAACGTTTTTTTGTAAAGACTCAGAACAATTACATTGCAACGCCAAATATTTAAAAAAATATTCCCATAAAACTTAAAGTCTTCGATTAACTTGTTTAAAATAAAAATGGCAAAAACAACGAGGGGAAATCTGAAAATACTCAAGTGTTACCACCAGCACACGGACAAATTTACATTAAGACTTAAGTTTATGTATCATGGTCAAAATCGCTTCGTATTCGTAATGAAATGCAGGAGGTTAATCTGTTTGTGATCACAACGAGTTCAGTGTCAAACGGAATCGAGTTTTATAACAGTGGACAAGACTGTCAGGCAAAGCAAGAAGATTCTCACATCAAACCCTTTTCTTGCTGCCAACCTAGGAACATTTCCGACAACTTAGCAAGCACCGTGAAATTAAATGAACGAGGAGAATGCGGAATATTTACACGCTTTGAGATGCGGTTGTGAATCTAATTGAATGGATTTCAAAAAATGCTGGTCTTGGGCATAAAAAAAATCGAAACCAGAAATATCTCCCACGGAAGCAGTTCTCGAAGCAGGAAAGAGCTTGGTAAAAAGTGGACATACTTGACGTAGCGTTAAGAAATCCTCGAGATGTTTAAAGTTATAAGGAAATCTCTCCTTTAATTAGTTTACGAAATTAAGTTTACCCTGAAGCAAGCACAGTTTAATGGGAAGCGGAAATCAGATAGCCCGGCCTTTCCTTGGCACGCGCGCTATTTTCCACATTTGATTAACGTAAATGCTCTCAAATTGACCAAAGTTGTAAGGAAATAACCAATCCTTTCAGGAAAAAAAAAAAAAAAAAACACAGCCATGAAATAAATTATTTGGTGCAAAAGAATTACTTCGCCGTGTTAACCAAGCATGATAGAAGAGAGGACTCGTAAAGATATCCAACATGTAATTAGGAAGCCTAATGCTTGACATTTCCATGACATTGGCAATGCCAGATGCAAGGATGCGGATTACGAATACGAAACTATTGAGTAAAATTATTTATTAAATTGAAATTTGGGCTTCCTTCACAGCTATTTGCAGCTGACTTGGAGATCATCTCTAGAATTATTCAGTCCTAATTCCAAAACGGTAAATCAAAACTTGTAATCACAAGATAAAAACACAGAAGGTATCGCAACAAATGCAACGAACGATTGTTTACAAAGTTATCTGGGGTGATAAACTCATTGATTTTTTTCTTCTTAAGATTCGATTAAATATGAACCAAAATTCTGAACTGAAACTGCATTGGAAAAACATTTACAAGCACTATACTTTTTGAAAATAAAAGCACAAATTAATCCATACTTCATTGGCTGATGAAACCTCTTACAAACAATTATGCACAAAACGATTTAATTTAAGTAATTTTAACGTAAAAAAGATGCAACATTGTAAGCTTTTTAAATCTTACGACAATATATTGTGCTAGTCGTTGAATAATCAACAGCCGACCACGTATAAGCAGATTTGTGCTGACAATAGAACCCCCAATTATAATTAACCTCTCTGTTATGTAACCAAGCGAAATTAAATGTTATTTTGGGTAACAAGGGCAATTGCGTTGTCAATTTAACAAGTGGAGTGCAATAACAGGTTTTCAAAAGTTTAATTAAAAGAATCTAGTACGAATCTCAAACCGTGCACCTAACAAGCAATTTCACAATGACCTGAAAACGACACCGACATATTTGCCGCAAACAAAACTTGACAAATTTATGGACAAGTGCAGCGATATTTAAAAGTCAAAATAAAACGAAGGTGGAAAATTTATGAGTCGAGACTGAACGTTGAAGAGCAGCTCCATATAAGTCCATCACATTGGGAAAATTTAGGAGGTCACAAGTGTAGTGAACCGCCTAAGCTGAAGCCATTGCATGAGTAGCCTATATTTCATAATTAGAAACTGGCGAAGGCTAATTAAGGAAAACAGTAACAGAATCATTAGCAGAAGCTAGGGTAGCAATGAATATAGATAAATGTTCCAGCATAGTCAATCAGGAATGCTCATGAATCTCGGCAATTCTACTGTTATCATTGGAAATAAAAATGTACAGCAGACTGGCAATGTGTAATTGCTGTCATATTTTTTTCATACATTGGTATTATTTATATGTTCGCATAAAATCCGTGGTGCCATTTTAAAAAAAGTTCAAAATGTTTCTGAACGTTTACGTGCCCAGGTCCGTTTTATTTATGGAATTCTGCTCAAATAAAGGTACGCGCTTAGTAATATTAACGAGTTTTTCTAAACTCAGCTTAAACAGCAGAGCAGTAATATTTATTAAAACCACAAATGTATTTCAAGGTTTATCCACAATTTTTAATTCTTAATTAATGAGAGCTTTTTTTGCCAATTGGTCAACGCACAGGTTTAAAACTCAACTTTTTCAGGTCTGGCAAGTTGACAAAGCCGTTTCGCGTTCTGGTGCTCGAAATAACCAACAACGCTGTTAACCTTGTTGAAGAATACTGTTTATAACAAGTTAGCAGTGCACTATTGAAGCTTTCAGTTTTTCTCATTACCGCTAATAGCACGCTTTTCGAATGCAGACAATAACACTTTTCTTCGCACAAAATGGTACCGAATTGGCCCAAGCTTACCTTCCGTCTCCATTTTCTAAATTTATATCGAATTCGGTTCCTCCCAATCATTTCCGAAATAAAGGAACCTGCTGACATCAACTGATTATAAGCATATTTTGCTGGAAATTTCAAAACCCCAGGTTTGGCAACGAGATAATTCTGATAAGTCATTACCTTATCAGGGTGTCATCAGCAGCACAGCGCCGAAGAATACACTATCTTATCTGCTATTTGCGTTTATTCTGATTATATACTAATATACACTAACGAAAACAAGATATTCTAAGTGGTGAAACAAAAAGATTAAAGATTCTTACAAGTTACACATGTACGGTGTCCTTCTCTCCCTTTCACATGTAAAACTGATTTAATCCCAGATTAAAACACCACAATCAGACATGCTGTGCAACATTACGCATAATTCTTAATAACTAAGGGAAGATTCAACACATACATGTATTTTCGAGAAATTATGAAATGCTGGTCTTCCTAAAATGCTAATTATGCCTCTAATGCGTTAATCAAGTACAGTAAATTTAATGTAGGAATTGTGTTCAATTTCCTTCAAAATTACCTTACCTGGCTAGTCCTTGAACACTTCAAAACATCAAAAAAATTTGCGGAGAAACATTCGGTTATCTCCTATCAGACTCATTAAATCAGTATAACCTTCACAGGCATTCAAGATAAAGGAGTGTCATCATTTAGGAGCATACAGTGTATATCCGGAATGTTTCGCAGATTATCCGCCAATTTTAAACAAGTCTATTGCTAGCTTTAGAGCGGCTTTATTTTTATTATTATTAGTCTATGCTAGCTGATGCTGAAAAGTCAGTAAACATCAGTCTTAATCAGATTAACATTGTAGACCAGCATAATCCTCGAATTGTTGCGCATTATCCCACAGGTAAAATTTCATTGTGCGACAATGCGTTTTAGGAAGATTTGGCAAACGCATGGTGGCACATACATGTATATTTAGCCCCTCTCATTGTTTCAACACCTATTACGAGGATGTTTTGGTTTCACGTGAAATATTCCTCGAGAATCGAGCAGTACAATCCACGCAGGCGAAGGATATTTCCCCTCTAAATAATCGGGATTCCATCCGGATACAGTACTCGAGTTATTTTAAATAGCGGAAGCTGTCTAGTGAATTCTGCTGTGCCAGTCAACACCATTTGAGCCATGTGGGAAATAACATCGGTTTACACGTAGACCTAGAGCACCATGCCCAAATTTGGAACACTACAAAACCGTATGAACCATGTTCAGTCCAGACTACCATCCTGTATTTAGTACAGACTAATTGTACATCAGTGTAGGCCTATCCTGTTATCATTTATTTTCGGATCTGTTTTACCCGGGAGGTCAAATGAACATAAGCAATTCTAAACGTTAAACAGGCAATTGAAAAATGTCAGTCGGTCAGACCCTTCGAATAATAAAGTTTAAGCACAGGTTCTAATCAGGCTAGCAATGCTAAAACAAACCAAAATCCTGATTAATTTTAACTGTCAATTAAGCGTTAATCCAGTCGTGATTACAACTTCGGTATCATTCAAGTTGGAGAAGAAATTATAAAACACATTCGCCTCTCAAAAAGTGCAAACTCCATATATCATGAACAGATGGCGAAATTCCGAATTATCGAATGGCAGCTAGGAAAACAGATTGCGCAGTAAAACGCATTGAAAACTGATGGACTTGTGCATGCACTGTAAATAAAGGTGTTCACTGTTCACACTATGAGCAAACTGTGCTTAACTTGTTGACAATATGATTGGGTTTTGGCAGGATCCATTTCTGCACAGGAAGTGGGTGCAATTACAGTTATTTATGTCACATCTGGACACTGTTGCGTGAACGTGCTGAGCATGTACTTGTATTCCCCCTGGAAATTTGTCAATAAGTAATGCTGTTTTTTAACTAGGCCGTGGAAGCAAAAAAAAGTTTTCAGTTTCGATCTAGTATCGAACGCGTTTTCGAAAAGGCGAGTTCCATAGTAAAATTGAAATATTGTAACTACAGGTCTGTTAACACAAGTGAGACGAGATGAAAAACGCACAAGGATTGTGTAATTGGTGCTTTAATAGTATCTTAAAGATTTTCAGGTCAATGGCGGGATACGATAATGTGAAAATATTGAATCTTCGCTGAGCTAACAAGTAGCTCACACAGTTTGAAACTGACCCAAAACACGCTCAAACGTTCTAGGCAAAGCGATCCCAGACTCGTTATGACCATAAACTGTCTTATTAAAAAGGTCTACGCAATAGAACTGAAAAGCTATTGGGTCATTAAACAACAGAACTAATGGTATACCTTACTCCCGTTAATATGGGATCCCAATGGCACAGAAGTGAAATTTTCACTTTGAATTGTCACGCACAAGTACATAGAAAATGCCATATACATGTACCATTAGTATGTATTGCATACATGTATTCAACAACAAACTTTAAGGTGCACGTACATCTGAACTTCCAAGTAACTTAATGCACCAAGTATAAGTGGCATACGGGCCATAACCTCCATTGCACCTGTCTCCAAATTCTGGCACAACTGCCTCATCCGGACACTAGGTCAGCCCACCCCTGGGCCCTGTCACCCTATGCAGTAGACCTACAGTGTATTTGCCTTTAGGATGTGCAGTAGAGGTTGCTTTGTGGAATGTGACACCTCCCCCAATCTTGATCCGGACTTGCGTTTACCAGACGAGGGCATTAAAAATCCTTTTCCAGTGGGATACAGTGACAATACCGGATGGAACTTAACCAGTGTCCATACGAAATTCAAACTCATTGTGATCCATGATCTCGGTCCCATTTTTAGCTTGCCAAAGGATGTAGGAATGCTCTTTCAAAAGCTAACCTTCCTAGAAATTCGATTTCGCCTCAATGTGGGTACATGAACCCTTGCGAACAAAGAAACTAGCCAACCTTAAGTTAAGAAAAACACATTTTGTTCAGCAAGTAGATATCCAATTTAAAATCGAAACAGCTAGTTTTGTGAACAATTTACATGTAAAGCCCTTTCAAACGCAGTTCAATTAGCTAAAGTTCCTCTTGAATTTCGTAAAACACTCTGAAAATGCAATGCCATAAATTCACACCAATTGTTCAGAAAATGCATAGCGTTTCAAGCAATTATGCAAAGCAGTATCATTGCAACTCTTGATCTCAGAACATCGTATTCCCTGCGGAAACATTTACAGTGTTTAGCCACAGGGGTAAATGCATCAAGACCCAATTCCACAAAACTAGGAATAAGTGTGTACAAGTTACGAGTGTATGGGCCTGTAGAATATGGACTTGTAGAAAAGCGTTGTTCATGACGTCACCTGCAAGTAACTGCTAATAACGTACAAGTTGTACTTTATCATTGGCGGAACGCCAGGAATGGTGGTATGTTTCCCTGTAGTAAATCCACAATAAGTTACAAGGCAATTTATAGTACTTTTGCGTAACGTAACATTTGCAATTTGATACAATTTAGTCGTAACTTGTTAAGTATGGATAATTCTTGTTTCTGGGGCACCAACTTGTACATATTGATCCATATCTCTACAAGTACAAATACATAACGCTTGTGAAATATGGCCCAGACATCCAGAAAAAAAAATGCGAGGCACACCTAAGAAATTCGCGGAATCCTGAACAAATCAGGCGCATTTTAAAGAGCCATAAATCGTTCACAAACCGATTTCAAGTCGGTTATCTACTTCCAGAACAGAACACAATGAAATAACTTCCAATGCTCATAGGTGGGCCATTATCCACGGGCATCACCATTAGCACGCTTACAGCGAGGGTCCCAACTTTTTTACCTCGATCACGACCTCGATCTCCGTGTCCGAATCCCCATCGTCGTATCCGAACGCGTGGCGGCAGCAGTCCAGCACGCTGCGCAGCACACTGATCACGAAGCACTGACCGATGTACATTCCGAAGCGCGCCACATGGGCGAGGACTCGGCGGGACACCTCGCCGCTCTTGCCGCAGTCCCAGCGAATCTTGTCTGCGGCTGCCGCCTCCGGAATCACGAAGCCCGCGGCCTTGGGAGGCGGCGGTCGGCCGCAGATAGGCACGGGGACGGGCCAGGAGCGCATGACGCTCGTTATCGCGACAGGGCTTGGCACTAGGCCGACCGTGTTGCCAGGCTTCAGTCCCGAGGACCGGGCGGAGATTCGCGGTGCATCCGTCTGCCCTTCCTTTGTGCGCTGCTCCGCTTCGGTGGACAAACTGGGCGCCCAGTTGCCTAGCGCTCAAACCGCTCAATGGGTAAACGTAAACGAGGAAATTCCCAGCCCTCGTGCTGTTGCACTCTTGACTGCTTTTTTGCCTGCGCCCCGCCCCGCCTCCCAATTCCAGTTATCGGGTCTGTTCCCCCGCGGCGGTCGTCCGCGAACCCCCCAACTTATGCGCACCACCCCCCAGCCAGTGGCGCTTCTATTGTTTAAGCGAAAATTAAAAATAAAAGACAGGATGGCAATACGGAGTAATTGTATCGCTACAGCATCCGAAAAATGTTCAAACTGCTGCTTAAAATGCACGTAGTGAATTTTTTTCGTGGGAATTTTAATGATTGAAACATGAAAACGAGAGCGGGTCGGGGTCCCTACAGACCCTTTACTAACCGCCCTAGTGCCTGGTTCCAACATGCTGGAGGCATCAAATTGCCACCGCTAAAAATATACTTTATGAATTCAACCAATTGTTAAAGTTGTGAAAAATGTCATTGCATACGGGACTTGAATTAGTGCTGAAAATAACTTTCATTCTCCTTTTCCCTTCTTTAAGAGGAATATATTTATTATACTATTATGTAATGGAGGTTGGTTTTATTGGTGGGAAATTGAAATTATCCCCAAATGGTGTAACGATTTAAAGGTTGCCAGGTAATGCTGGGATTTTTTCGTGAATTTTAATTCACTTTTTAACCTTAATCTGCAGTTTCAAATTTCAGTAATTAAAACTTAAATATAGTTCATTGTTAAATTCTGAATTGATCATTGTTTTTACATGGCTCTTCCAAAACTAATTTAACTTTCCTGACCTTCCAATTTTTTGAACAATTCCCTCACCTCGTAAAATGAAAAAAATGTTCTAGTCTATATGCAAATGCTAGGAATGCTACACGATTTAAAAATAGGGAATATATATCTACTGAATATATTCTACTGAATTTGGTGGAAATGTCATGATTTTCCATAACTTTTCCATACCGTACTTCACAGCCATTACAAAAACTAAGACCGGGCTAGGGTAACCTCCCATGTTTTACTTAAGGGGCCGTTCATAAATGATGTCACACCTACGTGGGTTGTATTTTTTGTGACAATTGTGACCAAGGGGTGGGGGGGGTGGTTCGGTAATGTGACATCACACAATCAACATTTTAATTTTTTTT
>JAQIXS010002702.1:0-21378 GCA_034700785.1 Rossiulus vilnensis
GAACCGCCGCCACCCGTCGTTGTTTCTACCGCGCATCACGAATAGCCACACTCCGCAATGCACATAAGCCATGCCGGGAAGCCCCCATTTGCAATTTTCAATTTTCAATTTATCAAAATTTTTCAATTTATTATACTTTTGTATCGTTTCCGCGCTTCGTTTTCACTTTCTAATTACGTATATTAACGTCCTAAACGTTAATATTATCGATTTTTTGCGTTTTCATAAATACACGTAAACTGCACTTACTCCCCATTTGAAATTGGACATCGTTCGACGCTCAAATTATTGCGAAATCAATTTTATAGGTGTAAATTGCAGTGAAAGCCCTTATAATTTTTTTACTGGAGTGAAATCATTTCTAATCATGTACACATTTTACTATCCACTAAACACGATCGTGCTACTAACGCGATGAAAACGTTGAATTTTATTTGGAAAGCGATTAATTTTGAAAAAAAACCACTAAATTAATCTTTGCCCCAGATCTGAAAGAATATGATTACGTACATTTTTGCGTCAGGCCATGTTGACAATGTTTCAAAACTAGTAGGCCTTCGTCAGTTTTCGTCACAAGCTAATACCACTAAGTGCTGCACAGCCTATTAATCTAATTTTGTAAAGATAACGGATTCTTACCGTGATTTGCTATTTATGAAGTTTCCAAACATTAACTTCCATGGTCAAATTTTAAATGACCATGAAGCACAGGCGCTCAGTCAGATCGGACATCGTCATCGAAATGTTGCATGTCAGCAGGCGAAATTTCAAAGACATGAGTGTGACGTCGAAATTCTAGATGGGGCGACTTCATGCCACGTGTGAATACCCACAATGTAACGTCACAAGTTCAAACATCACTGAGTCTAAGGAATCAATTTTTGCTGGACTAACTTTATAGCAATTGGTCACATTCCATGCATCAAATTGAAAAATGAAATATTGCAATATACAATAATAGTGATACTCCAAATGAATACCATTTCGATGATATAATCGATTCAGCATAAATATCAGGTATAAATTAATACAAAGTATAGAAATTGAGTAAATTAATTACATATGACATGACTTTTGAAGAATTCGCTACCAATCTGTTAGCGAAAATTGCACGATTACAGCTTTGACAAAGATTCAATAAAATCAAACTTTTAGCGATAATATACAAAATATCTGCAATGTATCGGTCTCAGTAATACTGGTCTGTATGCAAGGTTGACTCGCTAATTTATAATGTAGCCGAATTTGAGCAAGTTCCTTTCAAACAGAATCTTTAAGCCCCTGACAAGAGTAAGGAATTTACATAGAATGCAATATAAGAATATGAAGTTTGGAAAGCATGTACGAACGAAGCATACAATAGTTCTGTTTAAGGAATGATTACTGGATAAATCAACTCAGCCGAAGAGCTCGAGGCGGCCAGGTGGGAAATTTACGGAAATGGAAAATTAATAAACTTTAGAAATGAATACTGACATGTTTCACACAGACGTTCACCTAAGCTCATGCAGTTAATTTTACTATTCACCACCAAAATTTTATGAATCAGAAAACGTTTACTGTATCAGGATTATGACGAGTTTGGAATATTCCTTGTTTACTACAAGGATGGAGCCAAAATGTGGACATAAGGCAATTGAAAATTGGAATATTTTTATAATTCAGAATTATTAACCATGGTTTTGAGCAGTGACCAAAGGCTCTATTAGTTTTTTTTCGATTAATTCTTGGTTTAAAAAATAAAAAGCAAGGATTGCAGAAATATGCCTTTAACATTGTAAAAGGAACCAAAAGGAACAGAAGACATTAGCACTGGATACAATTCCAAATATAAAAGGTCATTGGTAGATGTACAGAGAAACTTACAGAAGAAGCGCTTTGGGACATCGTGAAATCCTTTTAAACGCTTTAGAGGTCATGGACAGAATATATCGTAGTGCTAAGTATGAGAGGTTGTTGGTTAATAAAAGTATAGTTGTCCACACCAATGCCAAGTATTCATCACCAGGTTAGTAAAGTATTCACATGGGTCAGTTTTATTGTCGCAAATATAGTTACTTTTGATTTAAATTATATTCTAGAATAATAACGTAGATTTACATAGCAATTTCTGGAAAAAAAATCTTTAAAATAAAGACTATTTAAAAGGATGAAAATAATTGGCAAATTTTTAAGGGTAAAAACTCGCATTAAATGACTAGAAATCAAGAAGAAAAAAATCAACACAAATCTGCCGTCATGATTAAATCAATAAAAAACGAAAATATGACCAAAATACCTGAAAAGAAAGTAAGGTGAGAGAAGGAGAATTTTGGTGAAGAAAGATAGTTTGCTATTTCCCCCAAAAGCAGCAAGGATGCTGGGAAAAACATTTCATGGTCATGGAAGAATTCAATTAAATAAGATAGTTTTACCACTGAGATAACTAACAAATGAAGGCAGTGTTGTCAGAACATACGATGAAGGCGTTAGAGAAGCTTTGGTAAATGTCACATGACTAAATATCATAGCTCCTTTGAATTCTTTGGCTATAAGAGTTTAACTCTGAAATGTTGTAATTTCGCAAAATGGTTACACAAATATATCTAATATCAGGTTTAACACATTTTGCACTATTCTGACAAAGAAGTTCATTTCTCGAGTACCTTGGGAAAAATATTTAAGAATAACTGGATACTATTCATTACGAAAAATTGCAAACTTCTTTTGAAAATTGCATGTTTCACATAAATGTATGATAATATATGAATATCTGGAAAACGTAATGACCAGATGCACATACACAACAGAGCATTGGAACTGGGATAAATATGTGTTAAACCACCCCTTCACTGAAAATCCTGTACTCACAACTATATTTATAACACATACAGCAAGCAACCTAAAATATTGATATATCATTCTGGAATTATTCTTATGTAACGCTGCAAGTCATATCAGAGAGCACATTTTAGGGGCATGCCTCAATTAAAACCTAATTATTTCTAAAGACCAGCTTTAAGATTCTTTAAAAAGCAAATATGCTACCATACAATTTAACATAAATGCATTCTGAGAATCAAAAAATTAACTTAGGCACTCGCAAAGCACTTGTACCCTAGGTGTTATTTTGGGTTAGAATAGACCCTGACATTACATCTGAATGGCCTAATCTTTATACGGAATGTCCAAAATAGCCCATCGGAAAACGATATACGCGTTAGTCTTAAATATGAAACAAAGAGGCAAGATGAAGTGCTGTTATATGAAGTAGCCTACCAGGAAACCCACCAAAAATACATTAGGAGACTGATATTTTAACCAAGTTAAAACGATCATTTTGTAGCAGACAGTATCAATACAATATGACCAAAATATTTGGCAAAACATGTTTCCAACTTGGTCATTCTGGGTGCACAAAGTGCTTCCTATAATTCTCATACATGTTGCTAGGACAAGGGATAAATGAAGGCCATGAAAATAGGGAAAACCTCGTAAAATATCATACAAACATGGCCATTTTAAATTGAGCACAAAAATAAAAAAGGACCCTCCTAAGGCAGGAGAACCGGTTTACAAAAGACAGGCACTGAAATGGATAGGACCAGCTTCACTGTCAAGAGGCTACGAGTCAAAACAAACCCAATGAGTCTGACATTGGAACTGCTGATGCCCTTACCATTTCCAGGAACGATTTCCCCGAAGACCTTGTCATCGAGTTATCTGGTGCAGCCCGAAATTACTCGAAATCCTTTTTATTCTTCTTCCTATTGGAAATCGAAATGATCGCAAAACATGACATTAGTAATAACAGATTGACCCTTCTAATAAAAAATACACCAAATTTTTAATACCACATGCATTTTGCAACTTTTCAATAGTTTGAAACATGTTCTAATAAGTGTACCATTTGGAATATTTTCATTTTAAAATCTGATTCTTCAATACCTTCCATGCATAGTTTAGCTGGAAGAAATAACTGTTATGCTAATTGCACTTACCCATTCCTTGGCTTCAACGCCTTCCATTGCATCTTGAGGCAGATCTCCATCTTCAATGGCCATAGTCGCAAACAAGGTATTTAACTGCAATGGGAAACACCAAAATCCCATGTCAGCCTGATTCAACTCTGAAAAGCCAGGACCAAACAATTCAAGCGCAGCAATACTTGCATCAGCTTTTCCCTTCCTAAGAAAGGCTGGTTGTCCCGCAGAAGTTTTATCTGGTGTCTCAGTTGCTTTTGGAGAGGGTTTGGAAGTGTTTACAGTTACTGGAAAAACATTTTGCAAACGTCAGTTGGCAAGTCAATAAATAGGTAGTGAAAACTAGAGCAGCTTATCTTACAAGCGTCCATTCCTTCAGGTTGCAGACTGATGAACCTAGGTGTCTTGTCATTCCCAGAAAACCATTCAGCACTTGTCATGGTAGACTCCCAAGCAACACGTGTAGAAGGAAACAAATCGTTTTGGAAGTATTCAGTCTTGAAAAAAAAAAGAAATGCATCAATACATCTAGTAAAATAAATTCATCACTCTTTACATTGGGTGTACTCACTTTGACTCTTGGAACAGTAAAAGAAAGAGGCTCGATCATTGTTGGTGTCAAGCGCAATGCTCTCGCAAATTCCACATCTTTCACATTACAAACGCATTTGGGAAGAAAGGCCAAAGCCTGGTGGGAGTTTGGACACTTGTGATGTGACAATGGGAAAAGGTACGGGTGGTCCGAACAAACTTCGTAGGCAAAAATAGTGGAATCGCCCTTAAAAGAAACCAAAGTGAGACTTAATATCGGTGCAAATTCTGGATGCTTATTAACGACATCACTCGTGAAATTTGAACATTGAGCTCACCTTCCCTGTTAAGAAGAGTGTACAACTGTCTTCGTCATAAAATGGAATCATAATTGCCGGAGAAACATCAATTCCAATCGTTGCGAGGGGCTCCATCAAGGCGTCCACTGAATACACGCACACCTGCCGCTCAGAAACCTTGTCAAACCCAGTTACCACTAGGCACTTGCCTTCTAAAGCCCACAGAACTCGTGCCCCTCGGTTACCAACAGGACCAACGCCTTCCTGGAAAAAAACAACAACGGTATTTTGTAGAAGCATGCATTGCTTATACAAGCAGAAGCATTTCATTTGCTTGCCTTGATGGGTTCAACTGATTTTCGCGGCTCATAAACTCGTAGTTTATTATCCTTGCAAACTGTGGCGAGTTGACGGCCATCTTGGCTCCAGGCCAAGCTAAAAATCTGGTCCGTATGACCACTCAACTGGATTTTCTCCTCACAGCTTTTCAAATCCCAGATTCGAATGGTCATATCATATGATCCAGATGCGAGAACATCCTTCGCCAATGGGTGAAATTTAACGAAGTAGATCTTCTCCATGTGTCCTGAGAGAAGGAATCAAATGGGCATTTCATAAGTTTCAAAACTTAAAATAAAACTAATTGAGAGCTAGTAACTATAATTTAAATTAATGAAGGTAGAAAACTTACCTGTCAAGGTGAAATCTGGAGTGGTGACAGAGTCAGTTAATCCATCATCAGGAATGATCCAAATTCTAATCTTGGCATCGTCACAAGCTATTTAAAAACAGTGAAGCCAACAATAAACGATCGGTGAGCAAAACATGGGAAAAAATGAAAGAAATCTAAAGCACTTTTTAACATCTCACATACCTACTGCTAAGCGCGTAGTATCAAATGGATCCCATGCAAAATCCATGACAGTGGTCCCATTCTGAACAACAGGCACAATTCCATCAGGAAGTCGCCCTGCCTTGCGTAACTGAAATTCATTCCAAGACAACTTCAAGATCGACTAACAAAAAACAAACACTTTTGTGATTCTTAATTTAAGAAATGCCCACCAACCTCAAATACTGCAATTTTGCCACCAGGACCACGAAGTGGAACAGCGACCCTGTCTCTGTTTACATGGAAGCCATCACATTCACCAGGAATGGAACTACTAAGGTTTCGCACATTTTCAATGTGAGTGCTTCGGTGCAGGGGAGTACCTTTTAAATGGCGGAATTTGGAAGTGCGGAAACCTTAGAAAGAAATAAAAATAAAGAATTCTTCAATGGTTCTCAATCACACATTTATACATCAGCTTTTAATGTATTATAAATGAATAAATATAGTAACATTTAAGTAAATGATTTGGTAAGACATTTATGGAGAAATAGTTGAAAATGAGCAATTTGCAGAAGATTTCCTCCTGTACCATTCAGTGCCTAATGTTTGCATCACAAAACCCTACAGATATTTCCATATATTTAAGGAATAAACCATTACCTTGGAATATCTTTGCAGACTTGCGATTAGCATTAGGAGTTGGTGCAGAATTATTTGCAGCAGGTTTTGCCCTGACTGGTACTGGCGAACCTGGGGCACCAAACAGAATCCCTGAACTGGAATTCCCATTTTGCTTCGGCTCACTCCGATGATCAGACTCGCTTCCGCTGCTTTCTTCACGGGACGTCTTACGAAGAGCCGCTCTGGGAGCTGCCACCGGAGGTGTTCCAGTGGAATCCACAGAAGCACTTCTACAGAATCTATCCAAGTCATTTGAGGAAGTGCGAGATCGACGTCGAGGTAATGGAATAGGTCCGCATTGCATCTGACTGGAGTTCAGCCTTTCTTCTTCAGAATATTCACTCTGGCCATTGAATTTGCCTTTGGAAGATGGTCGTACAAACTGAAATATTATAAATGCAATTTTACTGCATAAGACCGCCTCTAGTTTATAATAAGATTTATAACCATTTCTTATAATAAATTTAAATAACCATTTCCATATAAAAATGCTCAATTTGTACTTGACGATTAACGAGATTAGAGTTACAATTTTCTTCATACCTGATTATCCATAGTAGGCTTTGGCACATGAGCAATTTCTTCATTTTTTTCAGGCTTATTGTGAATAATGTTTGGCTCCACATCTTCCTCAGAAGATACTGTGATGCAGCTCTTTTTATTGCAAAACCTTAACAAGGATTCTCCCTTATGAGCTGATGGATTCAGACTAACTTTAACCACCTGTCATAGAAATGCTTCCATGAAAACCTTCCACTGTTAATCACATTTTTTTTCTTTGGCCATAATTTTAATGCTATTAAGCTAGAACCTGAACATTATCTCCTTGGAGCCATTCTTGAGCAGACATTGATGGTACAGCTCCTTTTGTATCAGGGAAGAGATCACCATGAAAATCCCTGAAAGTCTAAAATGTAATAAAATTACATTGCTTGCAGATGAACACCAGTTAGCACATAACAACTCAATCTCATGTCCAATGAAATTTCCTAACCATAATAAACATAAGTATTGTACCTTCCTGGGCACTTGATATGTAACAGGAATGATAGCATTGGTGGTCAGTTGTAATAATCTGTTAACTTCACACTGCATGACATCTAAGGCTCGCTTTGGTATCAAGCACGCTCCTTTAATAGGCTGTTCACAAGTATGCCGTGAAGCTATTAAAACAAATGCAATGCAGACGCGTTAACTCTTAATTCTTTTTAAGTCTTAAGCTTAAAAGTGATGGTTGCTGGTATGAATTAATAAAACTGAATACATAAAATGTAATAATTACCCTCTGACAAATAGGGTTCATTGTCATGCACTTCTAAGAAGATAACAGAAGAATCAGCCTTAAAATGGAGAAAATCAAGGTTAGTTAAAGGTTAGCGGTACGGTTAAAGTAATAGCCACATTGAGTATTTCAAACATATTTACTTTTCCCGCTAAGAATAGCATATTTGTGTCACTATCGAATAGTGGTATCAAAATTCTGAAAATGTGGAATAAAACAAAAAATTACGAAAACTTCTCAAAACGGAATCTGAAAAACAGCTGATGCAATTGAAAGAAATCTACAAATTTACCCTGTTGATGTATCTGGAGATAACGACTTTATCGGCTGTTCGAAATTGCGAACATCTCTCAAGCAGACTTGTCGTTGGTGACTCTACAAATAGTAATGTTATGCATGACGCAGGGTTCCCTGAACCAATTTGAAATAAAGCTTGCTTATAATCATACAAAATCGAGTAATAAAAAAATAAATTACATAAAAATACTTAAACTCACAGCATCAAACCCTGTAGTCAAAATACGGTCAGTGTTTCCCAGCCATACGACCCTTGCATCTTTGGGATTTTGGTGTCCAGCAGTTTCCTATTATTGTTCCAAAATATAAAATAATTAGCAAACTATAGACAATTAAGGGATATGTCACATTTGTAAATTAGCTACCAGTGCACAATTATTGCTTCTAGGATCGAGTACACGTAAAATTTTATCCCTAGCTACAGTGGTCAGCAAACTTCCGTCATCTTTCCAGTCGATTCCCAAGACTTGGTTCCCATGATCAGCCCATTCTACAAACGAATTTAATGGAAATTCAGGCCAGAGTCAGATGCTAGTTCAGTAAAATTATGTTACAACCTACCCCAAAGGCATTTTTCTGTAGAAATATCCCACAAGCTGACAGCAGTACTGCAACTTGTTGTCAAAGCACAATCAGCCGTTGGATGGAAAAGAATGTTTTCAACCCGTCGGGTTTGTGCAGGCAGAATAAGAGTAGGGTTTGCCAAACTTTCAGTGAGGCCCGCTTGTGGAATTGTCCAAAGTTTGATCTAAAAATTTGACAATTTAATCTGATTAATTTGTATGAAGTGAAAAGCCCTATTAATAATTGCGTTTGTGATAGTTTCCAATAACATTAAACCACCAAAAATTCTGTGTCATAGTATACCTACACATTGCATTAGTATTTCAGACAAACTATCAGACGTCTAAAACAACTTACTGTACAATCTTGGGAGCCAGTGGCAAGGAGTCCATCATCAAATGGTGAAAAATCAAAATCCGTGACTTGTTCTTCAATAAATAAATGAAATATTAAAAATAATGATAACAATAATAATAGTTAACATATTACAAAACCTGTCAAAACTGAATTACCTGCATGGCAATGAAGCATAGGGGTGTCCTTTCTTATGCGTCCACTTGTACCCAGGGGCAGGAGGCCGAGGCTTCCACCACCTTAGCAACAAGAAAAACAAATAGCAGATCACATGGCATAGATAAGTGAACTTCTTCCACATTGCAGGAGGCATGCTCCAATTACACATTTAATGCAATCCCAGCAAAATTGAACCTCAAATTACAAGCTGAAAACGAAGTAGACAACAATTATGCACCCACCCCTTGCATCGCTGTTGAATGCTACAAATGCTGCACTTGCTTTGATGTGATTTCCATGGGATTGTGGAGATCCCACGCTGATGTCTGAAATCCAACCCTACAAGTGGAATGGAAAATTGCATTAAATTAATTCTGACGTTTCCACAGGATTCGAATACCATTACACAATAAGGAAATGTTTGAATAAGGTATAACATAGCATTGCAACGTTAATAATTATTCAAAAAAAAAATCTGCACAAGACTCGGGGATTTTACCTCTTTTTTTGGAACTTTTGGCAGAGAATTTTTGTACTTAGAAGTTTTAAACTTGTACATATTTTCCACCGTCAATGTCCCTTGCTATGTATCGTTTAATCTGAAAATACATACACCACATATATTTATTAAAGAAAAATTGAACATTTAAAAGCACACATTGCAAAAAAAGCCATGCACTTGCCGCCAGGAACCTAGAAAATAGCAAATCCTGATATGCTAGCCTACCACTTTCAATTTCTTTATTCACACGGAAATTGCTGATATGCTTAGGAAGTGCATGACCTAAATTTATCAGCGATAGGAATTTCAAGTGAGAGGGGCAGCTGCAGTACGGAGAATTTCCATGCAAAAACAATATTACATGGCTGTCAGCCAGCGAAAGTGAAGAGGTTTTTCACCTAAGAGGCAACATGCATTAAATTAATGCACTATCAGGATGTTAGATAACAAGCAAAAAACATAGCCTCCTAAACCAAAATAGCCTATATTTACTTGAGTTATCATACCTTTATATGGAACAAAATAAAATATTTTTATGCCCGAACATTTTGCGCATAAATCCAGTTTTGAAATAATCTACATTGGTTGCCATTCGAGGCATTCATTACAATAATATTATACTTAGCACCAATTTACAGATGCTAGCATAAAGTCACAAAATATATTTTGGTTAATTTTTCTTTTGCTATTATATAAAGTTATAATTCTATATTGAAATGTTTCAAAGAAATCTGACGTGGCGTATCACTTGGTATTCAAGCAACTGCAATTTAAACAAATACCCTTCATGACAGCAACATGTAGGCTTATAGTGAAACGTGATTTGAAAAAGCATTTTCATGCCATCAAATAAAACCTATACATTTTGTCTCTATAATTTAAATTAATATGACTTAAAAAAGTTGGTTTGACATTCACAAGCCAACAGAGACTGCATTTTAAAAGAATTAGATGTTAGTCAAATCTCAAATAAAAGAATGAATGGAAACTTTACAAGGCTCTTCAAACGTTGGCTTTTACATTCATTAACAGTTTGAAACTAGAATACATTCAGTTTATAACTGCATTAAATATTGGCAAAATCCCAAATCAAGCAAAATAGATTTGACAAGTTGAACAAGTGCATTTACTGCTTGGATATGGGATATATATATACAGTGATAAAGCATGCAATTTGTTTTTCTTCAATATTCTCATAAAACTACATTAAGTAACTATAGCTGATACTGATAAGATTCATGTGTAAACACATTCGTTTCAAATATTTTAAAATAAAGTTTATACATGTATATGACACATTAATATCTCACATTTGAGCGTCTTGGGTAGTTAGGATAAAGATTGCTCATTGTTTGTTTGCCTGTCCTTTTCATCATCCCGTTACATTTTCAAGGATAGCTCACATATTGGATTGAATTACAAATAAGAAAGTGAAAATTTCAAAATGATATCAGAATGTATTTGGAATACTTGGCATACTGTATGTGCCACAGGTAAACGTTCTAATAAATTTACCATAGAATATTTCAACTTCGAATATTATTTAATTATCATAGTTTGTGTCAAGAAGCATAATATAAGTCTATAGACCTAAGCTGCAGCTCCAATTCGCAAGAAGCATTGGTCAAATACATTTTGAAATGCAATAATTTCCTGTTCGTTGCCAATGTACAATTACAGTATATGCCTAAGCCGAATTCTCTCGTCAAATTTTGGGAAAGTGCTTAAAAGCAATAGCCTAGAGTGGAAGCAATAATTTATAGAACCTTCATCGTAGCATAAACCTTCATGTAAAATTATGAAACAAAAACTCAAATACCACGACAACAATCATTTAGCTTGTTGGCCATGGAAGCAAGGTCAAAACCTCTAAATTAGATGCACACATTAAATGTGTACATTAATCATGCTCAGTGTTCATTTGAGAGCTGAGAGCCATATAGAAAGCATCGATATTTGGAACTTGTAAGACGATAAGTGGCTGAGCGTGCTCTGACTTCTTCAATCTATTGAGAGCACACAGCTCCTAGGCGGAAAGGCTTATTTGTATCTCTCAGATGGAAACTCACAATTCCAACCTGTTTCATAAAATTGAGAGTGATCTCAGACAAAAGAGAAAAAAACGATTGGGCGAACAAGCAAATGTCTGGTGTAAATTAATCAAAACAAGTGTCACCCCCTGGAGATATACAAGTATTTAGCTCAATGCATAAGGATTCTTTTACACTTCTGCATCAGCGAATTTGATGAATGATCAGCAGATGTGTGAAACTATCATACTGACTATGACTGACACAGTTCTAAAGGTTAATATTGACCTAGAAAAACCCGACAATTTTTACACTTACATTAGGCTAAGCATTGAGAGTAGTTGGAAGGGATATATTTTTTTTTTTGAATTCATGATCCAATACAACGCACCAATGCTCCACTTCAGCCTGGCGAAATTCGACAATTTCAAAAAAGGCAAACAGACTTTTCAACATGTGGTAATATAAAACCATGCACTTGATCAGAGAAAGATATGACAGTTTCGCGGTCTGTTTTAAATTGAAGATTTATATATCGTGAGGTCTAACTGAGAGGTCTGCCATACCTTAGTAGGTTACCATGGCATGGTCAATATTTCTAATTCAGAACTGCGGGCAGCAAAGGTAGATGCAGCAGCTATCACACATGTACCAATCAGATAGGAATGAGATAAAAATGCACTAAATTTAGTTATCAAAATTTGGAAAGCACGCAGTACAGCGTATAATTTCGATAAATAAGCAAACAAGTTTACCCGTTCCATTCCATGAAAAGAGAAATTTAATAGATAAACAAGTGATCTCACTGTATGATGCCACTAATTATATATTCAAGTATAGATTATGGGTGATGAATCATTCTCAGTTAGTTTTCTGCGATCAAACAATGCAGAAAAAAATTAATATTTTTTTCAAATAACTATTCAAACGCTCCTATACCAAAATTATTTGCCGTTTGCTGGGGGCCCCCAAATGTTATCATTCATGATAATAGGCCTATCATGGCATTTCGATGGAATTGGCAATTACCGTTGTAAGCCGTACAACTCGCTATTAGCGAAATAACCCGCACGAATGCGAAAGACACGACTTTCCAAATTTTCAATTTCAGCCCTGCGGCTTCCAATTTTGCATATAAATTATAGCTTACCTATTTAAAAAGCAGCAACACCTCCCAACAGCTGTCATTCGAAACAAAGCAGGCTTCCGTCTGTCAAGTTCAAGATAAGCCAAAGCATGAGCGTCGTTGCTAGTTTTTACAATGCCGATTGCCGAGGGGCGTAGAAATGGGACAAGCATTAATTGCTGTCATTTTATACTTTTCTCTTTGATCGTCATTTTAGTACTGTTCCAGTACTCTGAATAGTTTTTAGAATATTATTTATTCGCAGAAAACGCCACAAAAAAAGCTAACAGGGATTATCTAATAAAAATGTTGACACCGAATGACGCTCCACATAGGACGTTATGGAATATCCCCTTTCCCGGTAGCCACGTTATCAATCGTCACCTGATTTGACCGATGACGTCAATCTCGTGATTTTTAGCATGTGACTGGAGGTAAAAAATGCTTTAGCACGCGTATTTACTCAGGAGTGCGTATTGCCGTGTAGTCATTGTGGGGAATGAGTTTTTGAAGAAGTCACCTCACTTTACGAAATTATGAATCTCAGTCTACCTACATCAACTGCAATTTAAATTCAGGTAAGTGATTTTGAACACGTATTTCGCTTGAAATGCATGTTTTGCCTTGCACTATAGGATTTCCCAATGCCATATAATTTTAGTAAAACTTTATAAAAGATTGCTCACGTTAATTAATTTCAAGAGAGGTTTGCTTATTACGTTGTGGATGAAATAGGCGACGTGAAACCGCCATAAACTGTTAAAGCCTTAATTTGTAAGTTAATTATATAAAATCGTGGTAAATTTTGAGACGGTAAAACCTTACATTCAAATCTACCTTTAAAATCCTAGCCTGTTGGGATCTATGCTACTGTGTTTTTTCAGACGTTAGAATTTTCTTCCATAATTTATCCCATAGCTAACAGAAATTCAGATTGACAATGATGATGATGATCATCAAGTTGAATAAAAAATGGTTTCGTGGATTACACCGGCAGTAGGGTAGACCCTACCGAGTTAACTTTTTTCTCCTTTTATATGCCAGTGATCGAATCGGTGCAAACTAGTTAGCCTACTATTGCTAACATGGAGTCAAAAGGAACGTCCAACGGGAGGGAACACACAGACATCGTCAAACAGTTCCACGACGAAGCCTACCTTTACGTCGACCAGGCCTTATCCCTCGAGGAGTCCGGTTGTGGAATCCAGGCTATCACCTTGTACGAAAAGGGGTTGCAGCAGCTGGAGCAAGGCCTTTCCATACCCACCGACCTCCCGAAATGCATCGGCGAGAACTGGGATACAGCCAGGTTGCTTCAGATGAAGATGCGCAAATCCAAGGAGCATGTGCTGTGGAGGTTGGAAGCCCTGTCCAGGGAGCGTGGTGGGGCAGCTGCACCGCCTGGTTATTCTGAACAATATCTAGAAATGCCACCATCCTACGAGGAGGCGTGTTTAGAGGACAATGTGCCGAATGCATCCATAGAAGGCGTTCCTGGGCCAAGCGGAAAAAGTGACCAGAAGAAATCCTTCTTCGATCTTTGCAGCCAGATGGAACCTATGGAAGTCGATGGCATGGAATTCACCCAAGTGCCTGCTGAGGCCAAGCAAATTTTTTCCATAGGCGATGGCGTGCAGATCTTCTTCGTTTCTTCAGATGGCACCGTCAGCGCGCCAACTTACCCCACTGCTTTGACGGTCTACAAATTCAGCGATGGCAGTGTCACTCCCACGGGGTCGAGACGTCCACCGGCCTTCCTGCAAGTTGGCGACTGGGTGTACCCACTTCATCCAGGCCGCATGCCTGTGCTCCACACTTCGTATGGTGCCTACATGCTGCCAGATACGAATGCGCAGCGACCTGGTAAGCTTTCTTCCGAATATGAATGTGGTGCATAACAGAATAGTTTCGCAGCTAGGACTGGAGTTAAACTGGACCTCCACAGTTTTGGTGCAATAAAATCGCCTGACTTTTCTAGGTTAAAAAAGATTTTGGCATACAAACATAATTATTGGAAAGATGGAATGGTACTTTTGGGTCGATTCTTGCAAAGCCTCAGGCGCTGTTAAACTGAACTCAGTGAGTGTGTCTAAGTTTTCGAAATAGGCCATTTTAAAATTCTGCATTTAAACAAAATGCTTTGTAGTCAATGAAATACCTCCTTGATCCTACTAATCTTTGATAAAACTATCTGGCACACCACGAATTTTCCAGTACAGCTAATTTTGAGAAATTTGACTTCCCACTGTCATCAATTGAGCAGAAGTAACTTTTAAATAGGATCTGCTGTGGGTATCCTGTTGGCCGACGACGTACCACAGGCTATGAGAGACATCTTCGAACACCTCATGTGCGAGTTAACTGCAATGAGAAGCGAACCAATCGTAGACACGACTCAAAAAAGACTCAGTACAAAAATATCGGATGGCATCGTTACAGGTTGCAATTACTTTAAGAATTCTCATAAATTTTTTTTTCTGCAAACATTACATGTACTTGCCTTTCGACACTTTAGGCGCTGAATACGTCTCCAAAGGCGTGGTGATAGGTGCCGAGAAAACGAGCGAATATGTTCGTATCGGCGCTAGAAAACTGCGGGCAAGGATGGCTCCGGTGCACAACCCGACACACGTGGATCCCAGAGTTCAGAAAGGCATGCAGATTGCAAAGGACGTTTCCGATGTAGCCGTCAGAGTCAGTGGATTCGTTTGTAGGTTTCAATCAATTGCCAGCCACTTCTTCGCTGCTCGATGCTAACGTTAAATGCTAAACAATCTTTTTACATTCAGTGTCACAGCTCGGTAGAGCGACCATGGCTTTGGGGCATCAGCTAGCGCCACACGTCCGAAGGCATGGTGCCCGACTCATTTCTAAAGCAATGGGCGAGGAAAACAATCCCGAGAGAGCGAATGCCACTGTGGATGGTATGTTGGAAGTCGCATCTGGAGGCCTCAAAGGTAGTACGAGAAAAAGGGAAATAAAATGATATTAGGCAGGAAACTGAGAATTTAACGCAACTTTTGCTATCCCATCTAGGCTTCTCCACAGTTTACATGGGCTTGGAATCTGCTGCGTTAATCCTGGCAAAAGGAATAATCTCGGAAACTGTACAGACAGTAAACTACAAGTATGAGATTTAATAATTGAAGGTGCTGATGCAATTGTGGTGACAATCCATTCAGAAATATCATAAAATTACTTGCCTTTATTCTTGATAGATATGGTCCAGAAGCTGGACATACAACGGGAACAACTTTATACGCTGCGGGGAATTTCGCAATGACCGCAAATAATATCAGCCACATGGGTGTGAAAGCCATAGCGAAACGAGCAGCTAAAGATACTGGAAAAGCCCTAGTAGAGCAACACGAGGAAAAGGGTGGCATGGAGAAAGGAAACATTGTTGCTATTAATGGCGAAAAGAAATGATCGAAGTATTTACTTTACCAAGCAGTTATTATTGCCGTGAAGAAATAGATAATATTAACAGTTTCTACACTTTACCTGCGAAAGGCAATAAGAAGTTGATTCTAATTAAGATCAAAACCTGACTTTTACTCTTTTATAATGTTACACCTGGTGTTTTAAACATGCTTTTATGCATATTTACAACTAACAAAACTCCTGCTTTGACATTCTTACATTGAATCTGATGCGTGTCCATACAGGCATTTGCTTTTTGAATAAAAAAATGGATATCACTAGGACATGGAAATAACATAAATGGTCACCTTTTTTATTGACACAAGTTTATCTGCAGTGTTGACTTGTATAAGCACTTGTCATCCAATGCTCATAATATCAGGTGGTTGCAAAAACAATTATACAAAATCACACTAGTAATAGCAGTAGCTGAAAACGGTAACAGTCTTTGTGCGCACGTCTTGTGGACACAATTTCATAAAAGCCAGTCAAAAGAAATAACAGCACTGGGAAATGAATATAGAAACCTGTTGGATGCCCTTCAAATTTGGAACAAAACTTGACTTCCCTAAACTTGCCAGACTTGACATGCAAGCAGATCTTATCAATTGGCTTGTAAGAAGAAACAAGGGTGAAAACAGACGTTTAAGAGTTGAATAAAAAAGGGGTGTAAAATAATTTAAAACTCTTGACAACGTTCGCAATGAGCACAGTTATTTTATGTATGCTCATTAAAATAGTTCGCAATAAATTAAAATTTAATAAAAGATAAGGACTTAAAAGTAAGGGCATCCCACAAGTTTTGGTACATAGTGAACGTTGTTTCCGTTCAGTTATTTAAAAATCCTCAAATAAAGAGCGCCATAATATTGTCACTGAATAAGATTTACCTAAAAATGCGAAGCATATCAATTTCTTTTTGGTCTTTTGGAAAATAAAATATTGCAAACTGGATCTTGCTTACAACGATGCGAATTGAGACGTGATTTTGTAAATTTCCATGAATAGGGAAGTCTCAAGGATAGCCAAGTGGCGAAAAAGTTCTACGTCAGAATATGGTATTTTTTCACATCTGGAGTAGGTATAAACTCAAACGACTTCAGTTCAGAAGAATTCTGGACACATCCACTTAGCCTACAACATTTCTTTCACAGGCCCCACATTAATGTGTTAAAATACTTATCAGCTTATGAAATAAAGCAGATAGCCATTTTGATAATTTTGCTTCAGAAAACGTGCAAATTTTCTATTGCATTATTTCTTTTTCTGTCACATTTAATACTCAAACTCAATGTTGGCCTTCTTAGCTCTAAAGAATAACCAATTTGCTGAAAAATGAATTTATAAAATCTCCGCATATATAAAAAAGAAAATTGAACGTAAAATTGTTTTAGTAAAAATTAAAATTACGAAAGACTAAACAGTCTGCCCTTGTAAAGTGCAAAAGCCACAGTAAGACAAGGTTAGTGTTGTGGCCTTGTTTATGAAACCTAACTGTCGTTTCAGGAACCAACCTCTTGCATTTTTCTGCAAAGAGAAACCTACATAATACTTAAACAAAAATATTTTTTTAATTTATGTTTAAAAAGTAGATTTGAATTTGTAAGTCAAATGAGGTTTTGTAAAGAAAAGAACTAAATTTAATCATAATGGCTATCAGCTGGCGATTTCAGTTTACTAAAGTTTATGTGCCTTATCTGACAAGTATGAAAGGGCGCATCCAGACGATCAGTTGTCCTTGCTAGCAGATTTTGGTGAAGGAGAAAAAAACGAGTTCGACCAGCTAGTGTGTGCGCTGCTGCTGCTCTCGTTGATGGTGTTGCCAGATCCAGGAGGAGTCCAAATGTTAGGCAAGGCAGAGAAAGGATCAAAGCCAGGCGCAGTAAATGCTCTCTAAATTGACAAACACAAAAATTAAATTATTAATTGTACGTTCATGGTTTCCAAAAAGAAAGTTAAACATCAAGAAGTTTTATAAGTAAACCTCTTACTTACCTCATCGCTCTTATTTTTTTCCAACTGTGAAGCCGGGTCGTTTATAGCTATGTTCCGATTGGGTGAAATATTGTTGGCATTTGATGCATTCCATGGAGACGAAGACTGCCAGGCAAAGGATGCTTGGCCTAGTTTAGTGTTACCCCAGTAATCTACAGTCTACATTGAAAAATAATGTATTGAAGTCATATTCAATACTTGTGTTACATGAAATTCGAAAGCCATTGGTGCACAGCTTTCACAGACTTACACTTGGAGTGTTCTCAACTGTATCTTTAATCCCAATCCATTCATCCACGTTTGAATTTTCTTCCCACAAATTGTCAGGCGATGTAGAACCAGCGGCAAAATTTAGCCAATTAGCACCTGTGAATCATGCATCAGAGCAATCAGCACAAAAATAATGCCAAGAACTACTGAACAAACTAAGCTTACATACAAATATTAAGTTTTATTTACCATCGTAGGGCATTTGTCTGGTTTTGTCGTCCAGGACACCATTATGATTATCCATCGACATCCGCCACGAGTTCCCGTCAAAGAAATTTTGATTGCCTCCAAAGAGTGAAGCTGACAAAGGCAAATTAGGGGCCGGAATTTGTTCGCAGTCAAGCATCGGTGGCAGCAAATAATAAGGGGAAAGACCGTCAGGAGTGGAAGGCGTTCCTAATATTGGACTTGTGAATCCAGCTCCAGTCACCGGGTTGCAAGATGACACCGGAAGTTGCAGAGATTTGAATGATGGTGGTTTCTGTCCCACAGGCCCTAAATATGGATGGGGGAAGGAGAAGGAGAAAGTTGTTAGACACTCTTAATTTTACAATCTCTTAATATGATTATTATTATTATTATTACTACAGCAATATATATATATATACTTGCAAAAATATAAATTAAAAACTAAAAATTCTTACCAAATAGTTTTGGCTCCATTTGTTTTGGTTCAGGAGCAATTTTGCCAACAGGGAGAACTTTGGCCCTGGGTACTCTGTTCCCTTCGATCTGACGTACATCCAAGAAATTGTCGTTTAACTTAAATTTTCGGTTGACAGATGTCGTATCATGGCTTGGGAATGTTGTCTGTCCCAATTTAATTGCAAAATTTTCCGTCTGGCTGGCAAGTTCATTGTAAGCATCATCTAAACGATGAGGGAAAATTACAATTTTAAAAGCCTGTATTTTAACACTGTTAAATAAAATATGAACTTATACAGTAAGTTGAAGCCTACCTGTGTTTGCTGCAAGTTTAGGGTGATCCCACTCTGGCGGTGGCGAGTCCTTTCCAGTGCTGCTACTCTCCGTATCATTCAAAGATCTTTGAAGAGCTGCTATATATGAGACGAATTGATACTTATTAAACCAAAAACTAGCTGGAATACTTTAGGTACATAAGTAAAACTAATGAATCACCAAAATGATTAACAAAACAATCCTTCAGTAAGGAACACTTTTTTCGCAATAGGCCCTACATCCATTTCACAAACGTGCGAAACCTTGGCATCATTGAATGTGATAAGAGTAATTAAAGTTGTGGGAGGAAAGAAGGTGGAATTTAAGTTCCAAATTCACACTTGCCTCTAAGTTTAAAAGTTGATGGTTTTTTCGGCTGCCTTATCTTTCCTTGGAGTGATTCTCGGTGGTAGACAGCATCCTTGGCATTGCTCATTCTGTTATTTGTTGGTTTTGGTTTGTATGGCAATTCCAGTGTGCTAATTAATGTTTTAAATTAACCGTCAGTCTTAATGATCACTTTGGCTGCCCCAAAGAGAAACAGTCTATCTGCATTTGGTTATATCTTAAGAAAATTTAAGGTAAAGCAATTTGTTCTCTCTTCATAGCCATTGTATGACGTCTTTTACAGAGTTTGACAGGGTTTTACAAAAGCTTCATTTTGGGTTTAGAGAGTGAATAACTGCATTTTTACACTGTTAAAAGGTGGGAATTACAACAGTAACTGCAAAAAAAACACAGAGCCTACTGTGTTTTTCCTTGGGGCAGTGGACTTGACGCTACATAATTTCGTCTGTTTAATTGTCTTACGATGGTGAAAACTCAGCATGGTTTCCTTTATGATGTTCACGGGGTTTTCTCGATCGATTTTTGGTGCTGACTTCGAAGTCGCCTTCGTCATCAGCTTCATCGACCTTGCTGCTGTCAGTTCCAGTTCTGGAACCAGAACCGGTCTTCGTCCATTTTACTTTTTGCTTATTGGACTTAGGATCTCTTTTTTGTTCCTAAATAAAGAGACCAAAGAGCGATTAAATAAAACATTAAGATTAAAATCGGAAACAGAAAAGCTTATTTCACACCATACAATAAATAAATTAATGCGATTTTTACATGCATTGTAGCGGCATATCCATCATTTGACAAGTTCCTTACAAGATATTTACAAGCCTTTATGCAGTTCAAAGTACATGGAACATGAAACCAGAAATTTCAGCAGACATTATATTGAAAATATTAATTTTTCTGAATAAGTTCTTAAATTCATGTCCCTTTTGCAACTGATTCTAATCTGGACCAGGAAATAGTTAACTTATGAAAACAACATGGAAAAAGGAAAGAAATCCGACAATCTTACCCTTTCGCTACTGTCCACATCAGGATTGGAACTTTCTGTGGTAGTTGATGACGTTTCTTCTTCCGCTATGTGATAAGCAGGAACTTGCGCCTTTTTGTGGTTCTTTTTATTGGCCGTGGCATCCTCCGAAGTCTCATTTTTGTGGTTAGTTCCTTGAATGTCGTTTTTAATCCACATTTGGGTGGCTTCGATGTTATTATTAGAACATAATTTGTCACTTTCGGAGCTGTTGTTGCAGCTACTGCTATTATTTTGGTGCACATTTGAATTATTGTTTGCGCTCGAATATTTCTTGCTTCCTTTGACACTCTTGCAAGAAGACAGTCCGAGGGAGGGCGCTGGTGGTTCAGCATTGTTCCATGTTTTCTGAGGGGGCAATGTCGATTTCTCAGATTGCGAGAGACTAGATGAGTCGAAACTCAGCGACTTTTTTCTATTTTTCTTCTTGTTATTTTTAGTCGTGTCGCAGTCGCCACGAGCACGCAACTCTTTTTCTTTGGTAGAATGAACTTCTTGCCCCCTGTGGCTACTGGAATTGCTTCCATTATGACCATTTAGAAGAGTTCGTAAATTTTGAGGCTTCAATAAATTAATGGTGGAATTGTTGTTGTTGTTGTTCTGAAAAGCAGAGTTAAGGCTTGTGCCACCAGACTGATCTCGGCGTTTTCGAATCACGTCTGAATGACCATTGGGCGTCTCTATTAAGACCGGTGACGGTTGCCTACCGCTACTCTGATAGCCTACTTTAGCAGCG
>JAQIXS010002703.1:0-21370 GCA_034700785.1 Rossiulus vilnensis
TACATGCATTAGCACTACAAACTCTACTGATCAGACAAACTACAATTGCAATGACTTTTCAAGTAATTTAACAGCCCGTACAGATCCAGACTATTAAAACCAGTGACTTACCTACTGTCAGGTGGTCTTAAATCTTCAAATTTCTCAGTTTACTTTCTTTCACGATAGTGCAGCCACTAGCTCGACTACTTCCGGTGTAACAACCTGTGCTTTCGTCCAAGAAAGACTTCCAGTTCAAGTAAGCAATTACATATTTCGGTGATCTTTGACCACCCCTAGGGTGAATTGGAAGCCTCTTCCCATTTGGAATGACCCAGAAACAAAAAATGTGTTTGCATAATATGCATTTCATTACGCATTGTTTTTTTTTGTTTTTTTGGTCACGAGAGGTTCACCCCGCCGCCATTTTCGGTTACGTAGACTGATTCAACACTTAAAGGGTGCAAAAACCATAAGGTGTTAAGCGCCAAATATTCCGAAATGAGGAAGCAATTGGGACATTCCAAGGACTTGTGGAGTGAAAATTGTCTTTGAATCCCATTTACATACACAATAAATTTAATTTAGAACTTACAGTAGATGTTTTCGTTTGGACTTAGCATTATTGATAATGCTTGAGGAAGAACACTGAATAAAAAACCCCGATGAAGGGGTTCAAACAACAAATGAAAATGGTTTCAAATTTATTGTAAAAAGCAAAAATCGCAAACAAACACGATAATACATTCTGAAATGAACAAGATATGTTGCAATTCGATATGAACAAATTTTAACTAATACATAAATAAACCGAACATTTAAAGTTTTCGTATAAGCTTTTAATGAACTTATAATTTTAAATAAAGTTTCTACATAATTCAGCAACAAAGTTAAAAAACATGTCTATGAAATCTTGAACAATCGACGTTAATTAATAAACCTGATGGCCTTTCATTTAATGTTTTTGATGAAATTAATTTTTTTAACTTTTGTTTTAACTTTTGAATAGTTTTTAGATCAATCCTCTCTTAGGTCTACAAATGTCTGCCAAAAATTGGATTTTAAAAACAAGGCATCCGTAACCAGAACGTTTTCATTTTCAATAAGGACTTTTATTATGAAATGTCGCATTTTTGACAGGATTAGTCAATACTTACTAAAAATCTAAAAAATCAAGGTTAATCTTAAACGTAATCTAAATAAAAATACCAATAAATAAACTGTACAGATTGAAAAACAAAGTGTTTTGTACACACACGCACAGGTAAAGTCATTCGTTCCTATCTCTTGTATTTATTTTAAGATCACTTTCAACAAACTTATGAAATGATTATAAATTTTTCGATCAGCCTTAACCCCACCTCTAATAACTGGCAAAACATAACATGTGCCAAATAATATTTTGGAGCAAATCAAATTGGGATTTCATATACACTTTATCTATAAAAAACAAGAATGAAAAACAAAAGCAATTAGAAAATTATAGAAAAATAATAAGGTAAGACTATCTCTGTATCAAACCTTTGGTTTTTGAATAGCGATAGACTTACAAAGCCATCTTTCTCACACAATCTATGGGGTTACAGGTCAGGATTGTTGCCTGAAGGACGGATAAAAACACATATCACAAATTAGATTATGACCTGTTACATAATTTAACACATAAATTATGATAGGTTGCAGAAAAGCTTTCGGAGTCTGCACCGTGTTTCAAAGTCTCTACCAGCGAATCACTTTCTAGCAAATTTGTAACAGGAAATGAAAAATAATTCATAAAATGAAACACGTATTTCAGCGCCATAAACAATAACTGAAATGCAATTACCAATGATTTGATTTAATTCTTTGCCGATTATAAACGTGACTTTTTTTGAAATCAAGCCCGGTGAGGAAATGTTTTATTTCTCGCCTCACCCCTACCAAAAAAAATCAATCAAAATCTGGGAATTTTATAATTAGATCGAGCTGCTCCACCAAAAAATTTACTGATAAACTTATTAGTATTTTTAATTAAATAAATAAAAACACATTTTGATTAGTAATTTACAACAAAAAAATCGGTAAATCGAGATATAATCGACATTTTACACTGACATCAGTTTTTCTGATAGAATAAATCGTATTATATTTCATAAAATATATTAATTAAAAAATAAATCTGCAGATATTTTAAAAGGGATTGAGCAGCTCACCTCCCAAAACATTAACCCTGGAATTTACTTTTATTTCTTAATTTAAATCAAAAAAATAAGCTTACATTTCGATCAATAGTAATAGTTCGAACATTAGTTGTTGCATTTAAGTTATGTTAATAAAGCTAACATATTTTAACACGTGTTAAAGAATCAAAAATGGCTATTTAGGGATCAAGTGAAGTACCAATATGACTGGCCAAATCAGCTATTATCGAGTAGAAAACTGACCATTTTCATTATTTCCTATTCGCAGCCCCTCACAGAGTGAATCCAACTGAACACAAATAATACACTCACGAACGAAATTTGCTGAAAAAAAAAACGTTTCTGGAGATTGTAAAAACAAGAGCACTGATTTTCTCCCCCGGAATTCACCTACAAGCTACGCGTGTATCACTTCCTGGTTTTGTTCTTGAATTTTTTATTTTTTTTATTCAAATGTTCCTGTTGAAGTGCACCACATCTTCGGTCTTATTTCGAAGTTCTAAACCATTTGGGATTTAAGGCTTACTTATGTTTGTTTGATATAAATTCGCAGTTTTGCTCCATTTTCCAACACCTGAGCGACGAGATCCTTTTCTCGACCAATCTTGAGTTGTCCAGGACGGCAGGAAACGCGGTTATCAGGGACGATCTTCCTTCAATGACGTATAATCGAAAGCTGATAACACTAGAAACAGAAAACAAAGGAGTTTTCGAAGTACGAAGTCCTTTGGCTGCATTTCAGTCACTTTTTATCCTCGGATTTCATACACTAAATTCACGCTTTTTAGTTGATAAAAAATTGTTCATTTTTTATTCTTTGTGTTCTTAGAACGTTCATAGCACACAGCTAAACGTCGAGGCCGTCACGGTTTTTCCCAGGTGTTTGCTAGAAAAGAAATAAACAGGCAATTAATCAAACAGTGAAGTCACTTAATGAAATCAAACAATGATCCGTTTTCCAACGTTAGAAATCTGCTTTCGATTAAAACAACTGGAATTCGACAAACTTAAGATTTGTCAAAAATACTGTTTTAAAAATACAGTTAGAAATACTGTTAGAAACACTGCAACAAAAATGCTGTTAGAAAAACGTGTAGTGTTTCACGAAAATCTGCTAGAATTAATATTTCGTTTCAAATATTAGTACCGTTGCAAAACTGATTTAGAAGACACTGTAATGTTAGAAATGCTGCTAAATATCATTTCAATTAAAACTGCAAGAAGTTCTTTCAAACTACAGCCATAACTACCGTTTAAAGTTTGCATCCAACTATTTTGTGATAGGCAAAAAGCATGCAGGAATTCACCCCAATATCCCTTCCCCCTTGAACTGTTTCATATTTATCAAAACGTGAAAATATATACTTGAACAAACGTCTTCCAGAATAGCACAATAAATCTTCGATTTTCACTCGCAATATTTTGTTTTCAACTTTTTGCTAAGAAAAACCTGTCACCATAAATGTTGCTTTTATAAGTAGAAAAAAAACTTGAACCAGGCAATTGATATATCTTCCGCAACAATTCGATACAGTTGGTCTTTTTTTCAGATTTAAAGTTATGAATTCCAACTTCCTGTTCATAGTATTCAGCTACGATATGTCACGCAGTAATAGCACGTCGACAAATAAATCGATCAAATAACAATAAATCTCTCGGTGAATGATCAGCCATCTAGCGGCCGATGTTAACAGACGTTAGCTAGGTGCACCAACCAAGAATGGATTAGAAAGCGTCGATGAAATGAGTCGGGAAATTAAAAGTAACATTACTACTATATCAATTCATCTGAAGAATGATTTCAATGTCATATGAAAGAAGTATGATATGTATTTAATCTTAAAGGAATTAACAAATAATAAAATCTGTTTGAACTGCAGACCAATAACAGGATAAAATGGAATTATCGTAAGGTTCCCATGACTAAATTACTTGTTACAGACGTTTCTTGACTGTCTACGCCAGTAAAACTGTTTTATCATCCGCATTACATCATTATCCCTGAGTTTCTATGAAAAAACATACCGTTCTTCAACTTTCCAGGTCAGCACAAGCAATACTATCAGTAAAGCGGAATTTCAGACAAAAATATCTGCATAAAACGAAATTTTCCCTGATAAAATTATTATTACTGACTTTTCCTAACATAATTTCCATGTCTATACAAACATTACTATCTGCATGAAACTGGTTTTTTACCGAGTTTCCATGGCCATATTACACAATCCTTACTTTCCTTGACCAACAAGAACATTACTATCAGAATAAAAGGCATTTTGCATGACTTTTCATGACCAAATTACTTATTCCTGACTTTTCATGACCAAATTACTAATTCCTGACTTTCCATGACTGAATTACTTATTCCTGACTTTTCATAACCACATTACTTAATCATGACTCACCTCACACAGGCTGTTAAGAACCCTCCCAGCATAAATAAGCGAATCCCCCCTTATTACAAACCAAGTAATACAAGCTGGATACTAGAAAGTTACCCGGTGACACCGCGAGGTATCTTCAAGTGTCCTTCCCTGATGTCCAGCTTTGGTTTCTAAGGAGAAATGTTAGATTATTTGCTTGACACTCAGAAAGACGATAAACGTTGTTGCAGAGCAAGGGCTACGGCAATAATGCAAGAGCGATGTGGGTGATTTGATAAAGTGGCACCTCAGTTGATTCGCAATATCTTTGGGCACTTTGTGTGCCAATTCGGTGAAATATGAGGCGTCCACTCGTTGAGTGAGCCACAAATCACGGTGATGAATGAAAGGCCAACACATGGGGCATAGGGGGGTCAAGACCCCGATTGTTTCAGCCTCGATGGCGCCAGCAAAGAGGCCGAATTGCGACATATTGTTATGATGACATTGAAAAAGCATAAAAGGCAAAGTCCATTCAACGGACTACAAAAGGCCATGTAATGGCACCGAAAACGACGCCAAATTGCTGTATCATTCCCCGCGACAATGTCCTCGCCGGAAACGACAATTCTGGAAGCAAATCCAATTTGGGGATAATGCGTTTCGACGACGAATCGCTTATCTTTTACAACAACTTTAGGATCCGAAAAGTTTCCAGGCCCTAAGGTTTCCAGGCTTGAAAATGTCAACCATTAAAATCTATTCTGTTGAGAATTGCCTCTGAAAATGCCTCGCATCAGCCGTTGGTTGTTGGGACTCAACGATTGGGCTTTTGACGGAGCTCTGAGCAGCTCCAAGAAAGGGTTTGGACTCGTTAATTCAGTTCAATTCAACACAACTTACAACCATGATCACCACAACCAATCATCACACGTGGTGAATTGGCCAAAGGTTGACAAATGAGAGGGGCTTGAAGGTACCTAAAACTGTAAACCAAATTAGAGGAGCTAGAAATGTCCCAGGATCTCAAAAATGTTTGCGTGTATTGTTTAAAAACTAGCATGTTTTGATATATGGTATCCTTGACGACTGTAGGATACTGAGTTGAATTGATTCGAAATAAAGAACTTGGTTCAAATGAATTTATAAATTTGCGAGTTATGAAAGCTATGGCCATGCATTGGGTTTGTATAAGTCTACATATCGATATATAGCCATATACTGACATCAGAGTACAGTACATGCAATAGGTATCTTTAAATAAAACCATATATAGGTGCGTACTTGGCCATATTTGCAAAGTATTCGATTTTCTACTAAAGATAATCTCATTACTGCACACTTCCCTTAAGAAAATATAAAAGATGCTAATATAATTTAAATTTCGGCTGAAATATGCTACTGGTATCCTAATATGTAAGAATGTAAAAAAACATATGTGGATATACACTTACAAGCAAATAAACTCGCTCTCTTAAAAAATATTAAAAATTGTGGTTTGTTCAGAATGTAGATATCCAATTTAAAATTGGAATAGCTCGTTTTTGTCGACAAATTATTGCTCTTTTAATTAAAATTGGACTAAAAATTCTCATTAATTTCTCAGATGATAAGCCTTAAAACAATGACCATAAAAGCTTTTATTTTTTAATACCTTAGGTGGGCCAGTTTCTTACTGCTTTAGTAACCAAATTTAAGTCTTTATTTCATACGTTTTTACTCAATGCTAAAGCACTTCTGTTTTGCATGCTTTTAAATTCCTGCATGATTGCAACGTTAAATAATCCTTGAAATTCCATCGGATACTGTGTTGCTTTCGATCATGAAGATGCATATTGATTTTGCAATCATTTTATGAATGCAAAATTTGAAAAAAAATCCACATGAGAGCCACGCTTCCAACTTTATTACGATCATTTACATTTCCAATTACTTTCACCATGTACAGCACTTTGCATCATAGGGTTAGACTGGCTTAGTGTTCAAGTAGGGCCGATGAACACTATATGATAACCCGCTTCCTTATTAGGGTCTAGCTGGGATACATGAGTTAAGAATTTATGCTGAGACAAATCCAATTGAATTCAAAATGGGTCCATTGAACCTCAATTCGTTGGTTTTACATTGTAAGGTCCCCTTGAACGCCCATTTAGTGCTAACAGGGACCTAGGGAGGGGAAGGTTAGTATACCTTTAGGACCTAGATAGTAAAATTTCACATGCACCTGTCAAGGTTATAGGCTAATACCATCAAATATATGAGAATGGACAACCTTAATAAAAAGGAAAGACCTAACTGGAATTACCACAAGTCCATGCTTATTAATTCAGAAAATGCTGATTGCGGACAGTTCACTGCATTATTGGGCACTTAATCAGTGAATGCTAAGCAGATACAGTACTAACAACGTTTTATAGTGGGTCTCAGTTCTAAATAAAGAAAAATATTCATCCCTTATGAAAACTAGTTTGAATAAATAACCATATTTACGTTTAGCTCAGTGTAATCTACGCAAATGCAAACAGTTTCATTGTTAGTATCGGTTCTAATTAAACATTAAACATTAATTTAAAGTTCAAGTAGTTTATATGATAAACAGCACAAGGCTTTTTTAAATAGGGAATGTTCAAATGCTTTGCTTTCATAATAATAAAAATGCTTCTGTTATTTATGTACTATTTCTATCAACTATCTATCTATTCTATAATCCAAAGTAATAAATTTGGTAATAAACGTGTTCTTTTGAGAAAATAAAGTATTTTTGTCATATTTTTCTCCAAGATACGACACTGATGGGAGTGCTTCCCAAAAAGGTGGCTGTCATGGTGTTTCCACCTTTAGATTTATAAACTTACAAATTCTATATTTATATTTCATTTTTTTTACTTTCGTGCTATACATCATAAATTTAATTGCCAATGAAAACCCAATATTTTGGACCCATTCCCTAGGAGCCTGCAACACCCAGCGGCCATATTGGATTTACAGTCGTCTCAAATTTTAAGTGAAAACTCCAGCGACTGCAGCAAGATGAGTGGTAATACAATTTTCTCTTTAGAATTGAATTATATTCGATCTATGAAACAGAGACCTAATGCAAATGAAAAATTGAGCTCGTCATAGATTTCATTGACGAATATTTCCACAGACAACACATACATTAAAAACATACACAACATAGTGACATTTGTTTAAAATGCTTTTTGGTATTATCATAAATGAAACATCTAACTAAATTGATTAATATAAATACTTATTTTAAATGTTTTTCATGCATACAATTGCGAGAAAGCATTCAGTTGTGACAAAAATTTCGAAACTTTCGTTTTACAACTAATAAAAGTTTAAACTTTGTTGTTACAAGAAGGGTTAGATCCTTTTTTTCTCTTGTATTTTTATTTCTTGTTATTTTCCACTACACCACTACACCGCCACCAATTCCGAATTACTCAAATTCTCTTATCCTATTTTCTATACAGTAAAATATTTGATTTAGTGTCTCTTTCCTTATCAATTTCTGGCTTCGTCAATGCCAATTTCGAGCATCCAACATCGTTTGCTCCAGGCACAATATGTCTTTCCAAATATTTTCAAACGAAATTACGACATGCTTTTGAAAGAAAATTCCGCATGTAGATCATAATGTGCGGTTTACTACACACCGAATACGACGTCATCAAAACAGCGGTTAAGTGGAAAAAATAAATAAAACGAAATTTCTATATTACGAAATTGATAGTGATATAACCGAAATTTAAGGAAAATATTATCTGGATTGATTTGAGAATGGATTTATAAAAACAAATTAATTGTCCATGCCAAGACTGTATTTGATTAATAACCCTAACTCGTGCACTATTGCATAAAAATAAGTGACAAAAATTCAGTGCAGTCTATAAGCACAAATCACAATTTCAGACAAATTTCAATGCAATTTTATTCAGTGTTAAAGTGTGTGCACTTTGCATTTTTATTTTGAGTCTACAGACGCATTACGATTTAACTGCAGAATAAGACTCATTAAAAGTAATTGGCGGTGAAGAACGATCATTTACCACATCTGCCACAAAAACAGATTTTACAACTAAATTTAATATAAAAAATATTTTACTCATAAATATATCCAGAAAGACAAAATATTTTAATTTCTTCCATTGAGGAATATTCAAACATTTCAAAGCATACGCATGTGGTTATAAATGTCCAATATCAGCAAGAAATATATTTTACTTCAATTTGTTTGTTCTCCAAAATTTCCCTGAATATTACGTGAATAAAAAGTGCGGACCATGCTTTCGAAACAGGAAAAATATGGCTTTTTCCCCCAAATTGTATTCTTAGTTGAACTTTAATGCAGAGATTCAATGCTCTAAGAGTCTTTAAATAGAATTTATAAGAAACTTTCCTGACTCTCTTTATGTTTCGTTGTATGTGTACGGGGTATTTTCGATAACCGGAATATTTTTCATCGGAATTAGAAGCCTAGTGAATGCAATTCCAGAGCTTGTTTACCCATTTTCTATGGCTTTGCTTCTTTGGATCTAAAATCAAGAAATAAGCTTTCATCTGCAATGGACAAACTAAACAATAACCCCGAGGCTCTGGGTTTTCTTAATATGATTAGTTGTTGCCCTGACTTGGAAACAAGATCAAAGGATGCTTTTCTAAGAATTATAAAAAAATGCTGTGAAAAGCAATTAAATAGACTAACATAAGGGGAGAGGAAAGGAGAAGAAATTTAATTCAGATTTTGTGCACCTTTATTGCAATGCTCGATCAAATCATAAATATAATTTAAAATAAGCTTAATAACTTCGACTGACCGGTTTTATATTTTGCCACTACAGGGGTACCTCGATTTACGTCGTTAATTAGGCACGGTAAACTCGATATACGTCATTTGTATTCGCACTTATTTTAACAGAGACGTACATTTACATTTGCTAAAAATATATCCTTTATTAAAATTTTTATTTACATAATACGTCTCCATGTAACGTCTTAAAAACCAAAACTAAACATTTTGTATTTTATAAAACAGACAAAATTTACAAAGCCTCAGGCATTGCTGCATACCATTTAGTGCAGAAGATAATAATTTTATAGAATATATCAAGATATGAAAAGCTTATACTGCATGACTTGCAAATTCTGCAAAAGAAACAAAATACATTATACTAATAAATTTACTATGCTAAATATTGCTCTCATATCATAATATATTTTATAAAACTATAATTCTCGATACTAAATATTTCGCAGAAATACTCTAGGCTTGTAAAATCACTTCATTTTATTAAATATAGAATGTTTCAATATTGTTTTCTTGATACAGATAAGAATATATCTTTGAACTGTTAAATTATATTTACGTTATGGAATTATGAACGCAATATGTATCAAAACACAAAAACACTAAGAATTTTGTATATAATAAAATAAAGGAATCTTACAAAACTACATGTATATGCATAAAGTTTAGTACAGAAAATCATTTTTATATAATATATATTATATATCATTCTGACAAAAACAGCATGTGTGCATAGGATGCACCACCCTACCACATGGCATTTAAATGCTGACGGTAGGGTATTGAAATGAATTGATTTTAGATAAAGATAAAAAACTTCAATTATTCTTTTTCACGACAAGGATACAATATACTTACTGTACGCAATTATAAAATTAATTTCATAATGAAAAAGAGATAGCTGTAGGGCTTCAGGAAAATGTGAATTTCATGTTAAGTAAAAATGCAACATTATATAATGAAATGTTGTCATCAAGACATTAGTTTTTTTTCGCTATTTAACCTTTTTCAAAATGCCATTTGTGGGGTGTGCAATTAGCACACTATTGGAATAGAGGGTGCAGTGACTAAAGGGCGAAAATAGTCCACCTTTTTGTTGGACATTCTTTCTGGATGGCCCCTTTTGCATCGAGTGGTTCCATCATTTCATTTCGATTTTTTTTTGTCCAACAAAAAAAGCCTTAAAGGTAGTCATTTTGTATTTCTATTTCACAGTTGGCCTTAAATCAGCCTCACTTCATTTGCCACGTTTTATATCCGCCTCCCTTCCTACCTTTACAATTTCTCTTCTTCATCCTCCATCCCCTTAGCACCCCCTAGCCCAACACGTAGGCCCTCTCGAGATGAGTGCTCCTCTCACTCGTGTCACAAAACCTGAAGACTTTCCCCCATTTCAAGAGTCCCACGAGGGATCCCACGGTGGATCTTCCAGGGCAATTACGTTAGGAGAAGAAATCACTCAGGGCCCCTAGCTCAAAGTGCCCGGATCCAGCAAGGTGACACCGGTGCACTGTGTGATGATGAACTCATCATTTCCATCACACTAGAAAGCCAATGCTTAGCAGCACAGGGATTTTCAACTTGATTTAAATGCAGGAAGAAGGGGACTCCACAAAGCCCACCCTCTTTCTGGTTGGATGATACATTCTGGCCAAAACCCCTCAAAATCCCCAGAAACGTTACAATCTGTTCAAATGAAAAAGCCATTTAACGAACTCTTGGTTTGAAGCTTTCGCAATTTAATTTAATTGGTCAGGGTTAGGGGTAATCCATAAAATACGTACAACAAAAAGTAGAAAGTTGACCATGGATGTAAATGTCGAAGACGGTCGTACATCGGCTTGTACATGTACACTGTACATGCATATGCCATGCATATGTAAACACTGTCTTGAGATAGAGCCATGTTATCTGCAAACATGTCTACATTTAGAAGATATGTTGTATTTGTTAGATTAATCCATACATGGTTACATTAAGAAAATGTTGAATTTGTTCGATAGTAATAATACGTCATTTTGTCCAGGTCCATGTTTAATTATTAAAGCTGGAGTTTCGATTTAGATATTGTTGAGCAATTGCATTGTAAAGTTAAAACTATTTTTCAAAACTATCATCAGTTATTCCATTTTTTGTTGAATTTTTCTATCAGATGAAATGTTTAGAAACCTTGTCTAGGCATGAAAGCAGTTGACCATTATCGTTAGATCGATGCAAGAATTAAACCCTCATATTCACTAATTATATTTATTTATCATGGATCTATACGTCCTAAATTGATAAAAGGCCCCATATCGATTATTTTGCAATATATTTCAATGCATTGCGATAGATTTATGAATAACAATTTAAATGAAAACCAGCATTAACAGCAGCGGGTGCAGTTTAACAAAGTAAAATTGCAGCTGGAAACTGCAAATTAACATTAGATTATTAATGCTAAAAACGTCAGTATTTTTGCAGAACTTTCTCATGAATTCAATGGAAAAAATCACAACAAAAGACATTCACTTTAAAAACGTCACTTAAACGTTGAATTACTACACTTTCACTATAAACCAAACGTGAATTAACATGTTTATGAAAACCTAATGCAGCGTTAAAACGTTTCAAGTTAAAGAAAAGAAAAATAACTTGAATAGCACCACTCACCTCTGTAATACATTTCTCGATACATCGTTGGACAATCCTTCGCCTAAAACGTAAAAAAAAATATTATTAGAAATTATAGCATAATAACCGTTGTAATAATAGAAACGGAATTGTCCAAACCAGACCATAACTGGCAAAATGAGGGATAGGACGTGAAAAAGTTACACTATTGAAAGACGGTCTTTATGGACGACCCCAGTTTAATGGTATGAATTTCGACTAATTTAAAACCTTATTTAACGAAAGTGATGAGAGGAACAATGCAATAACTATTATTTAGCCTTATTACAAGAGCCTATCTTAATTTTGCTCTTAAAATAGGCCAAATTACACCGCAGAAAGATAATAGGAAAATGTTATTAGTAATTGGTGACCATAACAATTTTATTCGTAAAAATAGCAATAATTTCACTCGTAATAAGAGCCAGGTTTTACAGTTCACATCACGAAATGCTCGTCATAACTGGGTTCATAATCTCAACGAATCAGTTAAAAAGGTATTTCGCATTTTTAATCCGCTAGACAAAGCAATCTAGAATTAGTTTAAGTGGAGCATTAACTAACAGCATTAGCTAATCAAAAAGGCCGTTTCTACTAGATTAAAATTCAAATGGAAGGAAACTGAAGAAAAACTAAGGAGATTTCATGCCTTATTGCGAGTTAAAAACACCGTAAAATCAACCATTTCGAGATCTGAAAAGTCATCAGATATCCTCAAGCAAATATGGACTAAATTTCAGATCGGCTTACTGGTCTTCACTAACTAGGTAATGTTCGATAATTAAAATTTCCTCAAAAATAATTTAAAACTACATGAAAATTCGTTAGTCGAAATTTAATTTACTGATCGAAATTAAGCTCCAAAAAGTTCACCGAATACCATTTATGAATTTATACATTTCTTGGGGAAATGCATCGATTTCAGGTTAGGTGATTAAAGTTTCTGAAAATCGTTCGTTTAAATAAAATTGAAGTCCTTGAAAAGTCAGTAATTATATACATTTAAAATCCTTGAAATTGCATCAACTGCAGTTTCCTAATGTTAATGGAGTCCCTGAATAATCTAATTTAGCCATTTTTGAGGACTTAATTAAAAGGATTCTTAAAAAAAATCGCGAGATAAAATTAAGGTAAATCCTTGTAAAGTCACCTAAAAAAGACAACTAAAACACCTAAAACGTGACTGGTAGAAGACAGGTAATTAAAATACATGCACATGTACATGTACTTATAAAGCGAATGTTTAAATTAAATCGATACTGATGTCACTATACATGTATATTGTGATTTTTAGACTACCGACATCAGTATGCTTAATGAAATCTCTGATAATAGTGACATGCTGTAGTTTATTTACTACGGATATTAGTATCCTTAAAACATCATTAAACTTTCTACTTTAGTAGTAGATTTGTACTGATATATACTGATTTTTCCACCAGGGCCTACCTTTCAATTTAAATCAATGAATGAAGAACGACAATGAAACAGATTTCCCCTGACCATGAACATCCTCCTGAAGGGGAAGATTATCCCCATCAAATAGGCCTCTCTTGCAGATCGTCACCAAAATGTGTTTGGGATTCTCATCTAGGCAATAATCTTCGACAAAAAAGGAGCCACCAAAGTGAAAATAAAAAAAAAAGATTGTTGCCAGATATCGGTGAGATAAGTGCGATGCTAATGCACATCACTTATACGTATACCAGTTTTCCTGTCATGAAATTGCAAATGCATCAAGAAAAACGATGACAAAAACTGGTTGATCGCGTAACGGAGCCAATGGGAAAATGAACACATGTTACCGATTAATACTCAGAAACTACATCATCTTTTCAGGGAAAACATTTTCGCAGAAACTACGAGTGATGAGTGTCATGCATTGCGATAAAAAACGCAAGTTGGCCATCGAGTAGAAATCCTCAAAGAATTTATTTAGGGTGGGGTAGTAGTGGTCATTCCGTAAGATAAATACGTTATTTACAAATCTAGTTACCTACATGTAATTATTCAGTTTTATCGACCAAATGTTTATTCTTTATACGGTTGAAGATCGAATGAGGTACAGTGAAAAAAAATTGGATTATATACTGACGCTATGTTGCGTGAAAAGTGACGTTCTAATGGGTTGTAATGTGACATCATTTTGTAGGAAAATGGACCGAAACATGTTAAGGGATATTATGACATTTTGGGTGGGGTGTAATGCTATTTAGACCATATGCTGAACGATAATGAACAATGGGAAAGATGGGGATCACCTTTGTTTTGGAATTTTCAAAAACTTAGCCAGTTACTCCTAAAAATAGTAGTGTGCTAAACTCTAATCCACCACTGATACCATGGAATATATTTCTACATGCTACCTAGAAAACTCACACATATTTGGGAATTTTACACAGACATTGCTTTTATGAATTTTAATTATAGTTTTAGTAAGGATCCAACAAAAATTGACAAGATTATTTTTCTTTTTGAATTTTCTTCCAAACTTTCTCCCAAGAAGATGATCGTGTTTCAGTTGGCATCCGTAACACCCCCTGGATTACACTTGTCACAGTTGGGTTTCGTGTGGAATAACCCGAGGGGGGTTCTGAACCCGCTTCGCTTTTAAACCCTATCTATCATCAGCCAGGCTTTGCTATTATCTCATGGGTCTTCGCACCTTTCAAGTGCCAAATCCACACCTGACAAAAGATGAGAAAATCTTCGGAGTAAACAAACTGGAAATTGATTTGCCACTCTCATTACCAAAAAGGAAATTTTAAATTGATTGAAACAAATAGAGGTTCGTAGGCGAAGGCATCCATCCGTATGGTGAAAAGAAAATCAGTTTTGAAGAAGACGGAATCTCAACTTTTCAATTTATTAAAATCTCGACATCTTGAAAATTTGATTTTTTTAAAAAAATATCGCACTTAACATATGAAAAATGAAATACTTTGTCTAACGCAGTATTCATATTATCAAAACGCATGCATTTTAACATATTTTACATTTATAGAAACAAACTTCGAAAATCTCAAACATTTTTAACAATTTAAGATTCTTTAACCTAATTCTGAAATTTAATTTAAACTCTCTAATTTAACAACTTCTAATTTATATTTCCAAAGCGTAAACATTTGAATCGCAAAACGTTTCTAACAACTAGTTTTCCAATTCTTTTAAATGGGCTCGTATTAATTTCAAATAAACAAATTTAAAAAATACATCATTTAAGTGATCTTTTGCTAAATCATTACGAAAACGAACAAAATTAATTATAATTATATCAATTTTATGGACTGGACAATGTCCAATTCTTTTCACATGTTATTATTTATTGAATATATTTACAATTTAAAATGATTACATTAATGGCATTTTTGATTATTTTCGAATATTTACAATTATAATATACACGTAGCTCTTCTTTTCCGTAAGTAACCATTGAGAATTTCAACTTCTTGATAAGTATAATGGAATAATTATAAATGTGTGTCAAGATTTTCAATAAGATATTGGTATTATCATCTTTGGATTATTTTCATCTGTAATCATTTCTACATACATTTAATTTTATTACAAGAAAGTCTGCGATTTTATTCAATATTTACGAGTTAAAAAACATAGCTCATTTAAACTGTACGTAATTTCAAAAACAAACACTAATTCCAGAAGTACTTGTAATTGGAAAAATGATGCTCGTAAAATACTAAAATACTTTTTATTTGAAATATAGTTTCGTTTAATTATAAAAAAACATATGCATTTTAACATCATATGCTGACGAGTTAACTTTCTGCTTGTTAGAAAATCTTTGTTTAATTATATTTCGACTTTTTTATTACATTTTCATTAAAACGCCTTAAATTCTGCAGCTTCAGCTGACCTCGATATCTAGGAAGACTTAATATTAATAATCGCAAGGACCATCACACCCATAATGCATTGCAGTGCACAAATTAATAATGAGAGTTTATAGGGCAGATGCGTATCCCCCAAGAGTCATGGCTTATCACATCCAGTATGCCATCCTTCAACTGACACGTCATTTATCTGTATTAATTGTGACTAATTTTCTGCTCATTTATCACTGGAAATCGTTTATCTTTAGTACCTGTTCAAAAACGTCATCCGAGGCGTGCTTTTATGTAAAGTGGGCATGATAGAGAAAAAAAATATAAAACAATAGGTGTCTCAAAAAATCAACAATAGCTCGCACTTTAAAATGCAATTTGTAAAGCAAAATTAGAATGCTACTTTATTTTAAAAATATATTTTGTAAAATGGCAAGCCATTGATAGCGTTTTTCTAAATTTTAAAATTTTTATATAAACCAGGTTTACTGCCAGCCTTGGTAAACTAATTTATTTTTTAATTTGAAAATGTTTTCCACACCATATTAACATTTGTTCAGAAAAACTGTAGAGTATTTGAACATGTTCCTCACTATTAGAACATGCTTTTCAAAACAAATGTTCACATTAGTAAAACATGTTTTTAACACTACTAGGATATCTTTCTCTCGTTAAAACTTCTCACACTTTTTGAAAATGTTTCTCACACCTTTTTAACATGTTTCTAACACTTTTTTAACATGTTTCTAACATTATTAAAACGTGTTTTCAACACAGCTTGACTGTTTCTCAAAAAAATATTTTCACTCTACTTTAAAACGTTTCTACCACTACTAGAACATGTTTCTCGTTATTAAACATGCAACACGTTCATACCATTAAGAATATGTTTCTCTAACCATATTTAAACACTACATGTTGCAAACACTTCTAGAACATGTTATTCAGTAGTTTACTTCACAATGGTTAAACTTTTCTCTCCATTTGAACATATTTTTCACACCATTAGAACTTGTTTCTAATACTATTACAACATTTTTCTCACAAGTTGAACCTTGTTTTCACACCACTAGAACATGTTTTTCTAACTACTAGAATATGTTAATTCACACTGTGAAAGATGTTTCTCACATTATTTGAACACGCTCTTCACAATATCAGAGCATATTTCTTATTGATTTGAATTTTTTATTAGAAAATTTCACGGTTTCTCCAAACAATTTAAACACACAAATTTCACGATCTAACTAATTGTAAAATGCATTGGCAATATGTCATGCTAAATCCATAAAACGAAATTAGGACAGATGACATCATTTCCCCGTGTTTTACATCTTTTTACTTCCGGATCTAACCTAAGCAAACAATAAATGCTGGCATGTTATTATTCAGTTCGTCATAACATAACGACACATTAATGGTGTGCAAAACGTGGCACACATTGTAAGAAAGACTTTGTAAAATCAATGTTTAAAATTTCTCTCCATTAAATCAGCAGTTATTTTGACTAAATTCCACCTGTAATCCATAAGACATTGATCGTTGTTTTGACGAGTAATTTAGGTGCTGGCTGAGGATAATCCGAGCATATGGTTCACGAAATCAACGTAATGAAATTTGTGTAAGTTCTTTAAGCGATGGGATAACGACCCTGATGCTGGCAACGGAATTATCCCCAAAAATCAATATCAACCAACCAAGATACTGGTGCCTCCACTGCCCTACAAATTACAGCTCTCAAATCCAAGCAAAAGAGAAGCTATTTTCTATACAACCATTTCGGAATGCCATTGTATTAATTAGTTTGAATTCAACATTCCTAAGTGAAGTACATCTCATTCACGATCCTGTTAATTTGCCCCTTGAGGACATCGTGTTTAAAAACGCATCAGCTACACTTATGAACAAAAAAAAAATTAATTGAAAGCAAGAAAACAAATACACTGTACATGTATGTTATAACACGTTTTATGCGTGTTAAACGGAAGTTACATGTCGGAAACTTATCATCGATTTGCTCCCTTAACGAAATCATGTTTTGCGTTACAAACACGTAATTTACACATGCTGGACATATGAAAACACGTTAAAAATATGATAAAAAAATGTAAGAACACATGTTTTGTATCTGTACTTCTCATACACAATTTAGTCCCCTTATGGCTGCACATATTGCAATTAATAAAAATATGTCAAAATATTGCAACAATGGCGTAGTTTTATATTTCTATAGCATTTTGATGACGTTTTTATTCCGGTTTGAACAAATGTTTTTAAAAAACATGAATAAATAGGCAAAAAATACGATATTCGATATTATAACGTAACAGGGTTCTTTCCAGGCTTTTTAAAAAAAATTCTTGACTTTAACACGCGCTTATAGAATAAAATGGAAACTAAAATTTACCCATTACTGATTACTGACCCAAAAGTTCAAAATCCAACATTAAAATTCGCTTATTATTAAATAACTGTGACCACATACGTCCTCTTTTAAGTAAAATCACAACCAATTAATGACTTATGAGCATGGCTATTTAAGGCTGACATTTTAGCAGATAAAATATTTACAAATTAGACAACAATATATTATAACATAGGGATAAAAACTAGAAAAACTATTCACAAAACATTTATAACGTTTCTTAATGCATGCTTGAAAAATGTTTTTTATTTAGACAAAATGCGTTCTCATAAGAATATTTTTGTCCATTTATACATGGATTTCATGAGTTTCAAGTGCTTCCCTATCCTTTCATGATAATAAGTTTGTGATTATTATTGCATGTACATGTACAAGTTGTGCATCAGGGATATAATAAGGGTATTTCAGGAGACAGAGGGGCTAAGAGCAATTGTCTTTTAGCCCCTCTTATAAATCCGACCCTGCCATCAAAAGTTCCAGATCTCTCACAAAGTTTTCACCTCTTCACACTTTAGCAGTCATCAAATTTAATTGGCCCTTGGTGAAATTAAAAATCACGCCCATCGACGTCTCCTTAAACCCCTTATTAATGACATTTCGCTGGCGTTATTAATTAACGACGCTAATAATCCTCCATGTAGAGGCGAGAGATAATGACGTTATTAAAACCATTCCTGAATGCAGCCAGGATTTTTTTTATTTCTGGTTAATTTTTATACCATCCGTTTCTTAATTCCATCGCTTACCTCGATTGTTTAATCCCTCTCTCAGTAGATAAATATCAAAAAAGATAAAAAGCTTTCATTTTTCCACGTGGGTGCCGAAATAGTCATGATATATGAGGCCATCACCAAACTGATAAATGGCTTTCTAATGAAGATTTATTCGTTTTTAAGGGTGTTGCCACTATTCGCCAACAACGGTTGTAACGTTCACCAATTTGGCGTTTATATGCCACGATTCACCGCCAATTACGGATGCTTGAAATTGTTTTCAAAATTTAGGACGTGCAAAAGCATCGCAGAAATTACCTTAAGGGGTCTTCAATAATGGACACTAATGACTAGAAAGGCATTGTAATTTTATCACTTTAAATTTTACAAACAGTTAAATATGTGGTAATAACATTGCTGATTTCGTCTGTTTAAATCAAAGAGGTTCTTCATGTTGTTTGAGAAACTATTTTCACGGGTTCTCACCTAAATTAAATGCTCAAATCACTGAGATTTTCAGGATCTTATCAAAAATGTTTACAGAATAAAATGAAGAAAATATTGCCAATTACTGATATTTTTATTTAGTATTGTGCTAAGGAGAATAATCAAAAGAGAGTGTGGTAATTTAAGGCTAGATATAATTTTACTTGATGTAAATTTCCCTTACTTTTCCTGGTTGCTCCTACTTTTCTGACAATTCCAGGATACTACGTTTATAAATAATAAAATAATACTTTACAAAATGCTTAAAAGAAAATAAGCTCTATCCAAAAAAAATTCCCCTACGCAAAAATAATTCACATTTTTACTTCTAATACGTATTATAATTGCTAAATTTATTTTTGCCGTATAGAAATAGTCGTTTAAAATGTCCAGTTTATTTATAAAAACAAGTAAACTTGAAAAAAACATGCTATGAGGAATTAAAATTATGAGATATTTATATTAATGAAACTTCCGATGATGGGCATCATACGTTGAACAGCGGTTTTTAATTTGTTTTATAAATTCAAGGAGGTTTTTCACATTAAAAAAAAAACTGAAGACTAGTGGAAGATCGATTTCGCGATAGGGAAAATTAAATTTAGCAATCATATAGTGTGGATTTTTTTTCACTTTAAATCACAAATGAAATTGTGGTAGACAGTGGCGCCATCTGGCGTCCAATTAACGAACCCATTAGGAATTCATCATCGCTTCAATACCAATTGCTTTCTTGGCTGAAAATCAGCACACACACAAAAAAATGCCGAGCGTGCAATCGCTACAGATCTAACATTTGCTTAATTACGAAACGTAATCAGTGTGAAAAAACTGTCAAAATGATCCGACGTCATATTTAGCGGTGTTTAAAAGACACGCGAGAGACGCACACGTTTATGGGTGACAAATTGGTGGTTCAAATGATAAAAGGCGACATGAATATAAATAAAGAGGAGGAGGAGGGAGAAAACTACACGCCTAGAAATCGATACGTTGAAAAGCCGTTCTCCGATGTTAACTTCATTAAAGATTAATTAGGAAAAATTAATGAAGAAAAACGGTCTTGAATGAACCGTGTCATGGCAGCAGCAAGCACTGCTTCGTCAAATAATTGATAAATTAAACAATTAGAAAATCACGATTCAAGCCGAACGACCAAAGATGTCTGAACTTTTTTTATCATTAAATTAGCAATCGTAAGTCGTCTAAATGCATGTATAATTAAGTTAACACTAGGATTATTGCCACACATTTGCATTTTCATTCTACTACTTAATTTTACATGTTTTAACATCTACTTTAATTAGTTGAACGTTCAGGTGAATAGTGTCACATAAAACAATAACTTCTTCACCTTCTATATAGTTATTAATTTGCTTTTTGAATTCGGTCAAACACGTTAAATCAGTTTTTTTGTACAAAATATGTTTGACCAAATCAAACAACGAAATTCTAGTAGAAAATGGTAGTTTCATAGCACAACATTAGTATTGGTATTCACCATAAAGATAAATAAAATAATAGTGAAAAATTAATAGAATCAAATAAGTTGTGAGATCAAATTATCAAAACATTCACCATGTCTGAGCTTATTTTATACTTTTTATCTGATTTTTATGTGAAAAAAAATATGAAAATAATAGTGTTTTGTCCAGTTATTATGCTAACTACTGTTTAAAATCAATTAAAAGTGAAAACCATTTTTTTAAAAATGATAATTATTTCAAATATTAAAAAAGGAATTAGTCCAGTGAAATAAAACATTAATTATTAAAACTACTGAGAGTAAGCTACATCAAATAAACATGGTTGGAACTTGAGCCTTCCCTATAGTTTAATTCGTTTTCGAATTAAACCAAGCGTTGATTAAACATCACTGTTTCTGCAAATGCACATGTAACTCAAATGCCTACCAAC
>JAQIXS010002704.1:0-21362 GCA_034700785.1 Rossiulus vilnensis
TCGATAACTCGAAATTCGGATAAGTCGAATATTTTTGGGGGTCCCCTGCGACTTCGAGTTATCGAGCTTTCACTGTAATAGTTTTTATTGTGTTAATATTTCACACTTACCACACAATCAAATGTGTTGTAGAGGAGGTTTTCCCTCGGCCAAAAATAGTACGAAGAATTTTGCGATACTCTTAAAAGAATAGTTGATCAAAAGTGTATTTTAGAGATAATTAATCTGCTAATCACATGTGATGACTCACGAACATTAATGATTTCGTTTTCTTGGCACCGGTTTTGTGATATTTTGTATCACTAAATAATTGTTCGAAGTCATTGATTAATCATTTTAGAATATTTAAAAAAACAATAGAAGTAAAGGCATTATTTTTTAACAATATATTTCAAGTTAAGTGATTGTTTCAGTACAAATAAATATTTAATGCATTTAAACTTAAGTAGATTTAAGACTCTTGCATACGCATACAAATAAGCCTCTTAGGCACTTTTAAGAGGAACACAACCAATAGAGGCTCATCATTTAATGATTCTTACTGACAAAGCACAGAAATCCGATTGTTTGCATCGTTTCAAGAGGGATTTGTTTGCAAAACCAATGGTGTTTAATTAAAGCCCTACTTTCTTTCTAATGGATAAACCATTTAAATCAATTTAAATCTCAGTGGGAATAAGAAGTAAACACAAATATTTTGCCGTCCACTGTTTTATAGTCATTTTATAATTCCACGTACCATGAAACCTATTGTACATTGTGGACGCATAAAACATCCCAAGCTTGGCATACTAACCCAAGGAAATGCAAGCACTTTGCTAAATAACGAGTCAAGTGGTTCGAGACTTAAACGCATTCCCAAGAAGAAGACATGCGTGAAATATTTTGCGGTAAATCACTGCATAGCATTTCAAGCAAATCGATACTTTGCAATCACGTTTAATCCCATTTTGTTGATTATTTATGGACCATCCCTTGCCGTTGCTTTGCTCTCGCTATACATCACTTGGTTAGGGTTTGGTGAGAACAATTGTTATTTATATACGCAAATGCTAGGCAACTTTCGTTTATTATAAATATGTCTGCAAATGTCTGTGCGAGAAAGTTACTCTCTGAACGGCTATAAGGGGAATCCGAGCTCGGTTTAATTAAAGAATCCCCAATTAAATGTCTGCACTTTAAGGTGCCATAAAACGAAAAACGGTTGGGAAATTCAGAAGCAATAAGAAATGAAAAATTGCTGCTGAAAAATGAATTAGACACTCCGGATCGGTGCGAATTCAGTGCTCATACGATAAATTTATTGCTAATATATTAAAGCGCTCCCTGTTCTAGCTTGCTCATTTATTTATGCGCAGGCTTAGCACGTCTATGCACCTAAAAGCCCTATAAAAACAATGAATCCCAGAAGAAATTGATTGCGCGAAATCGCGATAGATTTCCTTTTTCTCGTTTGTAGTGAATGCATAAAGATCATTCAACAATTCATCTGGTTTATAAAGATTAATGTATTTTTGGATTATCTTGCTGCGATTATGAAAATTGTGCCGGTTGCTCCAAAAATAAAATAATCAGCAAACGCTGGTTTTACAAATTCGTATTCATCCAATGGATATGGTCGATTTCATAAAAGTTGACAACCAGGTTGCTCAACTCATTTTTTTCCTGACCATTAAGTTCACATTCATCCACTACAATAAATGTGTATAATTAGGTTTAACTTACCACTTGCAGCCGGTTTAAAACGTGTCATTTAGCTAAACTGTGCAACCCACATGTCTGCCATGACTTCCACCGTGTGCTGCAGGTAGTGTACCTCCAACATATCTGACTGGGGTTGATGATGGAGTGCACTTGAAAATTAACTGTGACAAGTTCATCTGATCTAGTAATTATAGCAGTTAGGTTGATGTCATGCCATGTTTTGCAGAAATTAAGGGCGTTTCCATGTCTCTGCATTGCAGTCTTCATGTCACGGGGCTTACTCAAGCTGTGCAAGAAATCTGAAAAAAATCTACACTGCAGGTAAATGCATATATTGAGATTTACTGCAGTATGCGTTGTAGGCTGTAGCCTTCCGGTTTGTAAACTCATCTTGTAGTACCCACCTTATTGTGTTTTCTCGCACTTTACTCTCTATTTATACATTGACAAAGTCTATTGACAAAGCATTAATTAAGCCTAAAATGTTTGATAACCACCAAAGCTGCCAAAAAAATCCATATTCGTTTGCGAACATGTCTGAGAATCTTTTGCAACATAATTATTTTAAATATGGACATAGGTTGAGACAATGTTATCAGTTTAATAATGCCAAATACATGTATATGTATACTTTTCATCCATTTGATTATACTTCTAAAATTTAACTTTCATCCCTAGTCAAGCCATTATCAGTTGATCACCATTCATGACACATTCATGAGCACCAATTTTCATGTTGCTGTCATATGAATCGTACATATTTCTAATTTTGTGACATATTTATTTTGTCATTTTTAGCAGCATGTTGATTGCACATATGAAACCAATTTGGACAAGACAGCAAATATTTTTTTGATTAAATCATCACGATTTGTTTCATGAAAAGTATAATGTTTGCACAGATCAATCTTAATAAAAAAAAGTTACGTTCTTACAACAATGTTGTCTATCAAAACAAAGAGCAAAATGCAGAGCATACAGTTTCAAACTATTCAATAATGTATGTTCGTAGAATGCGCTTCAAGGCGACATTTCTAGCTCAGGGTGCTATCTTGAGTTTGTTGGACTGAAGGAAGAATAGTGCACCATCCAAATACGATATGTTGGCAGTCTTCCGCTGTCATATTTTCTATGCGCGCTATAAGTTTATCATTCAAGACAAGCTTTTAAACATCTTAATTAAGCCTGTTGATGCCATTATTCAACGGTACATCATGATTCAAATTTTTTGATAACATCGTTGAAGCATTAAATCAAAATCATAGCCGGTGTTTTTGTGCGACATCGAACAACTAAAGATAAAATCTGCGCATAATTTACAACCGATGTACAACAGTAGCATGGCGCTAAATTATTGTCCACGCTTAAACATGCTTACAAATGTGAGAAAAGCAGCGCATATTTATAGTATAGCTGGCCATAATTTATTAAAATTGACTGTTGACAGTGCCGATATTTAAGACAGTGGGTGTAAACCGCATTCAAAACAATTTTGGAAAATGTCAGCATTGGAATTATTTAGTTACCACAGGCACGTTATGCTGTGGTTTACAAATTTAAACTTAAACGCATTTAATTTATTTCTGCATAGGCCTACACGCAAAAGAGAGGTTTACTTGCAGTCAAGTGTGCCCGTATGTATCAGCCTGTATTTATGATCCAAATATCTAGTTCTACGTGGTTTGATTAGATTGTCTTCCTGATAATAGTTTTATTTCATATTCAGACTTCTTTATCTTAGAATTGTGCTGGATTTCATTTAAAATGTAAAGTACACCCACATTCGTTAATTCATTCGTGTTGTATCGAAATTGTGAAATTATTAAAGGTCATTACTCTTTGTATATGTACATATGTGAATGGACATGGAATACGTCGAGGGCAAAGTTCAGCCCGATTGATACCAGTGATCACAGATAAGGTGTTTTTGTGTAAAACATTTTCTTGCCTCCTCTTACTATCCACAAAAAGTAACGTGTATCGACTTGTAACATAGGCACTTGCAAGTCGGTCCTTTATTATGGCGAATGCAGGTACTTTAAAATGCTCAATAATAGACCTATCTATATGTGTACTTCTGTACGGATTGCTTGAGGCAAACAGCTTCATTCTGAATTCCATTAAAGTTCAGCTTGGAAGATCGTATATGCAGTACAACTTGCGTTGATAGTAAATTCAAACTCCAGTCCTGGCTTTGCTTAAATAACTTAGATGTCATACTGTCGCCAACCATACAAATGCAGATGTTACATTGTATAGATGTTTAAATACAACATTACTGCATACAAAAATAGAAAAAACAACTTATTTTTACAACTTTGTTTTTACAAGAGCCTTCAGTAATTTAAAAAGGAGTTGCATTGTTTGCTGACTTTTCTTCTGTTTCTACATTAACTCTAATTTTTAAGGGGCTTTTATCGTTTTAACATTAATTATACAAATTAAATTATTTTTACAATATATGTAAACACACCAAGTAAATATTTTATGAATACTTCCTAACCTTTAAATATACATGTTTAACATCTGATTTAGATGGTCCGTTGGCAATAAGAACTGTACTTTGCATTACGAAAATGAAACGATACTCTGCATAATTTAACCTCCCACAACAATCGACGATTTTATGTGAATATATCGGTTATTTTTATAATGCAATTCTTCCCGCTACCGTCCCTAGCTACAATATGCAACATTTTATTGAACGCCATTTTCTCCAGTTAATATCAGAGCATTGCTATTGTTGCTTAGCATTTTTCACGCTGTGTATATGGAACGCCCGTTTTGGCTTGCATTGCTTGCTTCACAAAGCCGATGAAGAAAATATACGTTTGCTGCAATCTGAAAATCGACCCAAATCGACAATAGCAATGTCAATATGAATATTTCATATTCGGATTTAGTGGCATTGATGCAGTAGCTGAAAAGCTGGTCTATTCACATGCAAGTAGAAGGATTTGCAATTCATTCTACACAAGAAACATCGATTCCTCGTGCATCAAATTCATTTATTTCAATTAGGTATAAATTTTCAATCGCATCTACATACTTTACACACACACACACACATATATATATATATATATATATATATATACAGTAGTATAAACAATTATAAGTCGCTTTGGTTATTGCAATGCCAGTCAAGGATGCAGCAAATTCTTTAATATAATGTTGCACATATTTGCTGTTTCAAGATGGTCCCGCCCATATGAGAGGGTGTTAACAGATGAATCACGCTTTTGGCATGCATAAAACACAGTTCGACTGTTTGTGAACACGTGAGCAGTGGTTTAGGCGGCATCTTCATATTATACTGTAGTCTTGTGGTCATGACCAAACGTGTTTGCTAATAGCTGGATGTTTTGCTTTTTCTGTCCATCTACATTTTGTAAGACTAACAAAAGGGTGCCAATTAAGTGTTTTTCAAATACAATGTGTAGTGTATTAAAACGGTTAACAAGTGGACATATTCCTAATTGTAAAATACATGTACCAGTTTCCAATATGAAGGAACCAGCAATTTAACATTTGCTATTGTTTCGTTATTTTAGTTTAATACTTTTTAATCCTTTTCGTCTAATTTAATTTGTCTATTTACATAATTCACTTTAAAGGAAGCTATCTAAAGTTCATCATAGTTTTTGGACATCTTATAAAAATCACATGCATGTAACTCATGCATGGCTCAATGATCCAGAATGCCGCTGCGAAGCGCATTGCTTAATTAGTGTATTCAGGCTTTAAAAGCTGTGCAATTCTATTAACAACTGCAGCAGATTTCTAAAAAAAATACGGATGCAATCTAAGTTGATGGCTGGTTAGACATTGATTTCCGAGGGCTTTCGGAAACTGCTTCTTGAACTGAATTAATGGAATCTGCTAGACATATGTCCGCCGCTCGATTCTATGCCATTTACCGTTGCCTTAAGTCATAGTGACAAGACTCGTTGCTCCATTTTTGCGGTTGCACTAACTCCTTGGACGTCTAAACAGAATAAATGTTCTGTTTGTTGTTTTCTTGGCCAAGTTATATGTGCACGACAGGCGTATATAGGCTGTTTCATTGACGATCTTTTTAGATTCTGAAAGCATTCCCATTGGGATGTTAGATATCTTTCTCTCTTTCGTCAAAGAAAGTATACGTTACCGTCTTCAAAATGCATCTTTCTCCTTTCATCTATTTTTTTTTTCTGTCCCATTCTTTCAATTCACAATGTCATATGCGTCTCCGAAGATGTACGTTATCTTCTTTCCTTTCTTGTTAAGCTTACTAAAGATTATTTATGGCCATTGATTTATGCTTATGAACGTATTCGACACTGACGTATGAGGGCCAGATGTATAAATTGATATGCAAATCTGCATAGTGTCAGTTCGATGCGAAGGATTCAGAATTATTCCCTTGGAAATACATTGGGCGATGTGAAAATTTTATACAAAACATTTTTTTTTCAAATTTTTACCGAAACAGAGGAATAAATCTCTTGACAATAACTATTAGGATACTTAATACTGCACGTTTTACTTTTAATGAAAATGTGCATGATGGAAACTCGTACTATACAGTACGTAGATCCTGTATACCTTAGGAAAAGCATAGAATATTCGTATTAATGTACATGCACGTGTATTAATAAACTGGGGACGGGAATATTTGAAAACAGCGTAGTGACTGGAGAACTGGGCAAGATCATTATTATTATTATTTTGCATCATTTCCGGCTTCAGCACGTGTACGCCCAAATGCTGGTTTCAGCAAGCACTAAGTGCAACATATGATTGCATATTTGACATGTGATCCAGTACACAAATTACTTCAGTACCTCGAGTTATCTTGAGGTCATTGCTTAAGAGCTTGCATATTATTACTAATTGTTCAATGGATAGCGTTTAATTGCACTTAAATCTTTAAAAGTCTTATCGGTTATGTCAGTTTAAAAAATGAGTCGTCGTTTAAAATCAACTGTGCTTTGGTCGTGAATTGCATTTAAAAGCTATTTATCTGGTGGTGATTTAGTGACGTTTATTGTTTATCAACAAAATGCTCACGAATTGTACTGTATCAGCAAGCGCAGATGCAACCAATTATTTGCTACGAACGAATATCATGGAGTATTGCAATTAATGCATGGTACCGAGCAACTTTTAATGTATTTATGGAAGATTATTGAATTATTTGTTTCTCCTGCATGGAGTGATGTGAATTAAAAATACGATATAACTACACGAATGTGGTTGCCACAGGGTGAGAAACAAGTTGGCCCGACATAAGACAAACAGCGCAAGTCCTATGACAGGGATTACCAATTACTGTCTCGTGTCAATATTTGTCATCAGAAAAGAACAAGAAACGCTTCGAATGATGTAATGGTAGTCCGAAATGGCGTAGTGTGATGTCAGCCTTAATCCATCTATCTTCAGCCTCTGCCTGACATCGAGCTTTTAGATGCTCAACAACAACCAAAAATAAATCCATGTTATAAATCGACATTAGCGCCTAAGGGTACAGAGGTTTGTAGTAGGTTTCTGTAGGAACGATAATCCTTTCCAAATCAATGGCAAATAGAATCACTAATAGGATCAGGCAATTCTATTTTAAACTTTTCAACAAATATTGATATTTTCGTATTAATTATCAGGTTAATCAAACACTAAATCCGTGTTTTTGGAATACGATTCATAATTATCAAAATCCACCCTTTAAGCGGAAACACGTAATAAACACGTGCATATTACATGTACTTACATTTATTAAAGTCATCTAGTGATATCATTACACACGCATAAATCAGTAATTAGTAGCGAATCAATAGACGTATAACAGAATAATTCCAGTGTATTTTTCTATAATGTCAGACGCTTCTATCATTGTTGACATCAACTCGATTTGCTATCATTAATGTAAACTTAAGTGTTTTATTGAAAATAGAATCTAGTCAATCGGTGTGCATTTTAAAGTAAATTATTAATGACTTGTACAGGATACACCTTTGGGCTTACATCGATATAGGCTAATTGCCTTCTATTTCAGATGTAACTTATTTTTTATGACTTCTTGATAAATTGAAATGGTTCTCAGCGACGACATTAGTAATAATGCTTCCTTGCAATATAGCTAAAGCGAGCTTTTTTCGCACAGATAGGAAAGAGATTTTGTTAAATTATTCATTCGCTCTTAATGCTCTTACTTCCGACTGTGCTTTTACTTATATCTAATATTTAGTTGGATAAAAGATGTTCCTTGCTGCCAGATTAAGCTGGTACAAGCTGAACCATTCCGATAATTAAAAGGCGAGTCTATAGTGTAACTTCGATGCTAGATTGCAATTTTGCAGCTTGCGCTTGCACACGTAGAAACAAAAACATGATGGTAAATTTACATACTGTATGCTTGGTTATTAATAAAAAAATCTGTTATACATTTCAGTAAATGTGTTGTACTGTACATGTATAAGACTAGTTCAAAAATCTTGAAGGTGTTTTTCGACTTAGTTTACCTTATAAGCGTTTTTCCAAGGAATGTTCTTTCATAACATATAACGCATGCATAATATTGCGAACTTTGCACAATATTTATTTCTGCAGTATAATAAACATAGGCCTACTATTTGAAAAGAAAAGAAAAACACGATGCACACATAAGAACTTAATTTATCTTTTTAATGCTAAGAAGAATTTCTAGTTGTGTTGATAAATCCGGTTGCGACTGCAATATTATACCTGGGTTATTGATTTAAGAACTCCTTAAACTGGTTGAACCTGTGTGTAACGTTTCTGAAAGTTGAACTTAGTGATTGCCTGAATTAATGGGTGAAAACGTGACCTTTTATGACCTAATATTTTCGCTGTGGTTCTGTCAGTTGAAGCAGGTCATTCATTGTTTGTTAACCCAAACCCCAGGCCTTAGATTTGTAGTTGTTTAAATTTTCAGAGTTAGCAGCCATTCAGATTTCGTTTTAGAAAACGTTTTCTGAACTCGTGAATTAATACGCACTATGAAAGATATGGCTTGTATTTATAGCCGTTGTATATGGTCGCCATCTCTTTCCTTTATCTTTGAAACTGCCTGCAGTGATCTGGTACAGGGAGGGTTATTCTTTCTTCCTTTATAGCATCTTTGCGTGCTGGTCGAATATCAGAGGTTCATCGAAACAGAGCCTATATTACATACGAGTGCCTTGTCAATAGAGCCCATTAAAATGATAGCAATTGGAGAAGCAAAAGCTAAAAGTATAGGAAAACGTTGAGAGCTTCCTAATCGATCAACCCTGACAGCCATTCCCTAATGGATTGATACGACATTGTTTGCGCTTCACTTAGCCACCGAAATCTTCTTGCAGGCAAAAATCCCCTCTCCAGAAATTCACAGATAAACGGGGAAAATATGTTGCCACTGCCGACAATATTATTAATATTACAATTGTGTCAACCCATACTCACATCATTTGTTGGTTAACAGAATTATTTTGAATAATCATGAAGAAGACTATAACTTATATGTAGTGCCATTTAATGGCACTAACTGATTGAGTCCGGGGTAATTTTAAGGGAATAATCAAATATATTTCTAACAGAAAGATTTAAGTCATTAAATTACAAATGATCAGGAAATATTGCACCAGATGATTACTGTGCTATACCTTGACATGGTGATTTTAAAATAATAAAGTGAATTTCATAACTTAACTTCGCAAATCAGAAAATAAGTGATTACGATCAATTCCTGACTCTTCTCCAAATGCATTCCAATGCCCATATAATAGAAATATTTATCTGGCTAAATACATTGTAGCAGACATCATTTGGCAGAAGTACATTGCGCATCTGCCTAATTTAATCCGCCATTTTCTTTATTCTACAAAATTCAATTACGGTGAAGAAGTGCCGTATATATTTTGATTTCTGTAAAAGCAAGAGGCTTCTTCTAAGCACCATCATTCCAGTATAAAGAAGTCACAAAAGTAAATGACTGTTAAAGCAATTTTATACTGTTCGATCAGGGTAAGACCGAACAGCCTGCAAACAATGGTGCACTTTTTCCACAGAAGAACTGCAACTTTTCAGTGCATTATAAACCTGCTTTTATCAGTAATGTTTAAAGGATTCCATCAAACCTTTAGATGAAGTCAACCATAGTGCTATTTAGTCAAATTCCCAATCTTTCTTTGGGCACAAAAAGCTTTCAAAGTGGCTTTATGCATGCCGCGTGGTCATCGATAATCACCGTTGTCATCAAGAGTGTCGGACCTTGAAGGACTTTGTGCATTGGCTCAAGGCTGCAGCTCGACATGAAATCTTGCTCGATATTCAGTGCTGTTTGGGGATCTCTTCTTATTCGGCGTTTGGCAGACAAACGAGATTTCTATTGCATGAAGAGGGCGAATCTATAATGGATAATTCCCTTTTATATGCATGGGATATGCGCTCAACAATGGCGTTTTCCAGCACGGACGTACTTATCAAGCGCAGACTTACGCGAGGCTTAAGTGGATGCCGTTTGCTTTTGTTTCTTAAAATGCACTCCAGGCAAAAATGCATCTTCGCGTATTTTAATATCAATGGAAAATTGCCGTATGTCTCTTTATCCGAAGCTATTTATAGTTTGTAAAAGTATATGGAGGGGATGCAGAGTGCATCTTGTGGGACTTTTTCCAACAATACCCAAAGCACGCTTAAGCATCAGATTATTGGAACTATCTCAACCGTGATGATTTGCCTGAAAGAAAAAAAATCGGCTCGGCTATTTCATTTACTTGTATCTTAATTTGGAAACGTGCCGATAAGGGGTGCAGGTGTATTTCTGCCAAAAGTATGAGGCTCGAGCAGCCCACTTAATATGCGAAGGAACAACTGGTTGTCAAGAGAGGCCACGATAACCGTATCTCCTACTGCTTTGAATGGCAAGTGCTATCTTTTGCTTAAGAAAGGCGAGCGGATTAGAACGTAAACAATCCTCACTCAACTCTGCGCTTCTTGCGAGGGTTAAATAGTTTTGGGGTTATCACTTGTTGACACGTTCCAATGAAAGCTTTGCATGCGCGAGAGGGAGCTATTTGCAGTTTTGCACGTATTTGGTGCATCACATTGAACAACTTTGACCTTTGGCAAGCCTTAAATTATTATTTTTTAAACTTCGTGGTGGACTTTTTTAAAATAAGACTCTATTGCCCGTGATGGCTCGATGGTTGTTTCTGATGTGGGAAAATTGAGTAATGAAATTACCAGACATTTCCTTGCTGAGGGCTACGTAAATATGTAATGGTGTGCACCTTTTTGTGACGGCCTATTCGCCATCTCCGAAAATAAAAATTATGTTGAATATTTTGCGGTTTTTTGGCGCCTTTTTCTTTTTTCATAAGAGGGCGCCCTTTTTCCCCGAATTTTTACCTTTTTTCCCGAAAAGGAATGTGATCAGGCTTAACCAATTAGAAGAGTAATTAGTATCCCGTCATACCTGGAATTTTTGAGTGGCTATATAAAAGAAGCAAATTTTCGGTTTTATTATCTTATCCCAGATACCAAACAGCATGGACCTCGAGGTATAGCTCTCCTCAATGTTTCTGTTTTGTTTATGCAACACAGGGACCCAAGGCGGATACCTCAATCCCGCTAATCCTGCTGCAAAACGGCCCTTTTAAGGGCCACACCACTTGAAAGTGATACCATAAAGCAATCATTGGTAACTAACCCTGCACTCAAAATGCGATCAAACAACAACAAATTCACGTGATTCAGAGAACATAAGAAGCTTCTGTTTTCTGTAAGCCACGCCCGCATTATATGATGTTAATGCAATAGCTATTATTCTAACAGCATCAAATAATCTTAAAATCTCGTGTGATCGGATATAAGCAATTTTTATGTATCAATGTCTACGTGAGTCCTATACTGATGGGTTAAGCTTAATGTTTCTAAATGTTCATACTATTATTAACTGCTAATTGAGATCAAAAGGCAGACGTTGGCTCCCATTGAATCACCTCACATCCTCTTAACTCAAACATTCGTGAAGATAATGAACCTGAAGACATGAAATATTGCTCTGGAAAAGTCTGTGGGCCCTGAGGAAGGCTTGTCGATATGGTAATTATTCTAAACGTCGGCGTTCTTATCACTCCTTCGCATCGATATGATCGCGTTAAATTGATGCATTTTTTCACGCTACGCAGGGGTCGTTCACCACGCATGAGGTGAATTCCTTTTCTTAATTACCATTCTCGCACTTTAATGAATGTGCCAGCGTAGCAAAGCGAGTTTTTCGGGTGAGGCAAAAACAAAATCTGAATTCAAATGCATTGCATCTAATCCAGCGATCATTATTTGTGCGCTGCTCGCGATATTGAAACATGATTTATGAAGAGTTGTTTTTAAGGAGGAGGCCTGTGTATCGAGGTGGATACGCAAAGATTGGGCGTTGAAGAAGACTAGAAGAGGAAAGGCAGTGGCATCGAGGCGGGTTTGGTGCGGGGGGGGAGCACGTTGGCCCTCGGATTGCAATGTGTCCTCCATCGTCGGCAAATGCCCTCCCCACAACAATAAATCACGTGATACGGGAATATGAACGATCGCTCCCCTTGTCTCGGGGTTGTTATTTTCTCGATATCTATTTTAGTCTTATGCGAATTTAATCTTTGACGACCAATGAAAAATGGATTTCTGAGCTTTCTCCATGACAGCCTCGTGCATGCACGTTTATTACAAAAGTCAACCGATCACGCTGAGCTTTGCACAACCTATACTGTCGGCCTGCCAATGTGTATGATAAATATCACTTTGCTTCCTCTTTATTTACCTTTCTTTTTTAAGGTGGGGTGGAGACGATTTGGCACACGCTTGGAATTTCTCAAAGTTCATAATGCTGCGCATCAGCAGCGTTTGCACGGTCGCCATTTTTATCTCGTGAGAAATATCCAATTTGTAACACTAAAGTTTCTAACGCTTGTAATGCCAACTTCTACCTGAACGATTTTAGCGAGATATTTTTCGAATATACACTGGATTAATTTTATTTTTAATAAAGATCGACATTGGAATAGAAATGGCCTCGCATTTCTTTCAGCTTTTAATAGCTTTATACCATAATTTAGAAATGCTTTGATTCGATTTGCTCCTGCAAACCTTGTTTCTAAAACGCATGCATACAATTGTAATCCTGATGGAAAGATCTGTATAAAATGCATAGTGATATCAGTAGTTAAAAAACCCACTGTCACTATATATAGTGATATTACTAATGTTATCATAGTGAAATCAATATAAAATTTTATACTGATCTTTTCACAATTGAATATTCTTTACTGAACTAATATTTTGACAAATCATCAAAAACATGTGTAGTGCATTCATGGGTCAGTGAAGAGGCTTTTATAGTTTATCAATTATTATAGTAACATCCTGGAAAAGTCCTGAACTGAAGTACACAACGTATATTTATAGTATGTCAATCTATTTAGATTTCATTTCCTGCATTTCTGAGGTGAATTGTGCACTGCAGTGAGCGAGAATTTTTACAGCGATGACTTATTCCCCATGGAAATCGATGAAGCAGCGAGTCTGCAGTCAATTAACAGATTTTCTCACGTAATTATTCAACGCGTCTGCCAGACAGATGGCGGTAAACGCCACAGCAATGTCTCATTCACAAAGTCCATTCGAGTTTGGTTGTTGTTGGTGCATGTATGGCGTCCTCTTGTGATCCAGCTCTTGAGTTCAACGAGACGAGAGCTGCCACTTTTTGAGCTGAAATGCATTAAAGGTGATGGCATTCCTCCGCATCACCAATCCAACGGGCCAGATGATGGGAACTACTGCTATTCTTGACGTTTCCGCATGTCAAACGCACGCACAATTATCGCATCAGCTAAAATGCTTGCAGGGAGAAATGAAGTTGCTGATGGAAAAGCAACGGCGCAGGACACTTAGATGACTATCGGGGCTGTTGTTGAAATGCGCAGATTCGTTTTAAAAATATAAAAAATGCGTGCATTTGTTGCAAACGTCCACCAGGAGGCGAAGGGGGCTTCTGGTCGAGTTCCCATTCATTGGCGGTTAACCCTCATTGACCTTTGACGCCAAGTTTCTATGCCATTCTCCAGCTGCCATTTTTGCATTCTTCGACGCTCCCCCTCCTTTCATACCCCTCCCCGTATTGGCTTCTTTTCATGTTTTATGCCATTAAATTCTGCCACTGCCGACTCGTTGATTTCCTATCTGCGATCTGAAGCAACCCCAAGGTGTATAATAAGTCGATTTATTAAGGTGAGCGAGCGACACTATAATGTTATATATGGGTTGATCATGTGCTCGCACATAACATTGGAGAGGAAGAAAAGTGATGGTCAGACGTGGTACAATCGCATTCAAAAACCTGCATGGGGTGCTGTATTTATAGCAGTTTAGATAAACGATTTCTATACATTCTATTGCACCTCTGCGGAGGTAGAATGGACCGGTTAACTCGGCAAAAGAGTGCACGTGCAAGGACTAATTTGGTCAGGTGGCTGAAAACGGAATCTTTGAAAAGGTGTTTTTCATTCTAGTAGCCCTGTTTTTGCTGCTATTTTTTGGCGCCATTGAGTGGAACCAGGAACTAATCAAGACAAATGCAGGGTTTGAAATTGTACAGCGTCATCATCGAAAATGGATGCTAAGCATACAGTTTGAAGTATCTTGTTCTGTTTAAATATTTTCTGAGAGGGATCAGTATTTCCATAATGCAAACGAGTGCCAGCACCGTATTATTACTTTAAAGTTAAAATAACAGCGCTGTATGGGGTTATGCGTCAAGGCGAAGAGTACTTGTATCCAAAAAGATGATCCTGGAGGATGACAGCCTCTTGAGATCTACCAACATTAGCTAAGTGTTAAATATTATGACGTTCGTTTTCATTTATCTATCTATCTCCGTGAACTTGCGTTCAGGAATTGTGCTTAAAAAGATGTTCGAGTGCTTGCGTCCATGCATTCGATCTCATCTGATTGTAAACTACATGTAATCGATGTATCGCGAACTAAACGGCAGCTCAAGTGATTTCCAAAAAAGTGTGTTAATTGCTTTCTAATCACATAAACATTTGCATTTGTAAACTTGCATGTTTGTTCAAAGTATGCATGTAAAGCATGAAACAACAAATTTTCTTGTGATGGCAACACTTGGAAAACGTTTCATCTTTTAGCAAGTTCAATCCACTTCAATGCCACATTTACTTATTTTTAAATGCATCTGTTTCTCTAAAGGGATTGAGGTACTAATTTAAGTTTTAATACATATATAAGCAAATATTTTGTTGTCCAGGTCTCGTTGGTGTGCACCGAAGCTCAAAATTCGTCCTAATCTCAATTTAATGCACCAGCGGCAATTTTTGGTCATCAGAAATCCTCTCGGCCGAGAGGAATTAGCAAAGCTCAAATTTAATTATCCAGAAATAATTTGATTTCTGAAAGTCGATAGCTGCATTACGCTATGCTCTCCAAATATGGCTTCTCGTGTTTTTCGTTATGGTCATCCCTTAGAGCAGCCGCTATTTGGCCATTTATGACTGAGAACATACGCACGTAGGCTTAACTCATTTGAGTCGCATGCAGACATGGTTTCATCATTTTTCGTTTGTCCATAAGAATTGATTTTTGCAATACAGTTCTGTGTGTACATGAAATCCTTGTAACAATTTAACGATATTGTAATTGCGCACAGGTTTTTGTATTCTAACCTCAGAATCCTAAACTCGCATTTATGCCAAATTTAAAAATTGAAGATTCATTAAAGAAATTCTATCTGGTGAAGATAGAGGTTCCATAATAGAAAAATGTTTAGTGTAAAATAATGTTTTTGCTTAGTTTTCATCGTCAAATGTAGTTACATTAATAATTTGTGTTAAATAATTTCCAATAAACAGACAATCATTTACGTTCATCAAACCGTGCCACGCATTTTATTAGTGTAAGGTCCATTTTTGTTGTGCTAGGGCGAGATGGTCAGTGGGACCTTGCCTAACAAAACTCCTGTCTGCTTCACTCGTTTCGCGAAATAATTTTGCGAGCAGCGAAGCGTGCAAGAAACGAAAATCAGAAAAGATGCATGGGAGCAAAAAGATGGAAAAAAAAGAAAGTTAAGACTCATGATTTCGAAGAAAAAAAGGTGGCACCCTCGAGGCTTTCTTCTTTTCTACCCCGTACTATTCCAGTCGCGATTGTATACAGTTTCTTTTCACACGTTTCATCTGGAAGATGTATGGCTTTTGGAAACAATGTTTCATTCTTAGAAATCGGTTGAATTACAAGTAATAAAACCTGCATACATGTACATGTACAGTACATGTGGTTCTCGAACCCTACAGTGTAATGGTTTCAATGGAGCGAGTGAACTATAGCAAAGAATGGCCAACTTTCGATATCAAAGCAAATTTATTCAGCACACGGCTTGAGGTGGAAGATGCATCCTCCAATAATTGGGACTTTAAGCATTTATATATTTCAAAAGTATTTTTTTTAATTTTCTTTAGGAAAGTGACCAACTGGGACAATTTGACATATTCCATACAACGTTCATTATTAAAAATTCCAAAAAAATAAATTATTGGTAAATAGCTTTAAGAAGCCATTAAACAGCCAAAAACCACTAAACAGCTATACTAGGATTTTTTTAAATAAAAAAATGGCTTTATACAAATAAAATGCATTAGCACTCTCGGCAAGTACTTCATAAAGAGTGTTCCAGGAATGACTTCTGAGGGATATTCACTAAAATTGACACATTCGCCAAAGCGTTTCTATAATTACATGTACAAAGTTTCAAGAAATAAACACATGTTATTTCTTTTGTTTGTTGTTTTCTTCTGGCGTTTGGTATAATCTTGAGGGTAAGACACCTCGCTAATGGCATTAAAAATTGATGGAGGAAAACACACTTGACTTGCGGGGAATAACTATGGCCACACTGGAGATCCAGGCTGAAATATATGGCCAATTATTGTCGCTCGGTAACATTTGTCATTTCCTGCACGTTCCACAATCTACTACACCATTTTAAAGGACCCACATTATTGGGAGAATCATTTATCTTTTTTTTTTCCAAGGAAAAAAAGGGGAAAAACAACTCCTTTATAACCTTCTGAAGGCGCCTTTGCACCCGGAAAATCTTTGCTGTCCCATAACAATGCGTCCATCCGTGCTATTGAAGTTCAGCTTGGCAAAAAGGGGAAAAAACTAGTGATCATTTTTCATTTCCAGAGATTACGTGCAGGGAACTGGCGACTTTTACGGAAACCCCATTTTCAGGATACAAAGTGCCCAAAGTAAATATATTGATTGCTGTCATTGCAGATCTCTTTTCGGATAGATAGATATTCATTCGATCCGTAATAATAACACCATGCAGGTCAAATGGTCCGACTATTGATTGTGGGTAGAAAATACATGCGCATCAAACACAGAATGTATTCATAAGTTGCTGCATTCTTACCTGATTTACCATGTTATGGAAGTTTACAGGGTACGTTGGCCTTCCTAATATGCGTGTATAAACGGATCATGTCTTCTAAAATGCCTTTCTGTAAACAAATATTTTTTTCTGTACAGCGTTTGTTGGTTTAATATGTTGAATGATAAGTTGATGTTTTTGTATTGCATAAAATTGCCGCCTTAATTATCGTTAGTATAAACCTGCCATAGAAATACAGCAGGTACATGTACAGTAGACTTCATGTATAGCCAAAATGTTTTGCTAAGCTTGATGTTAAAAAGTTTTTAAGCATTTTTTATCTAAATCTATATGGACGCTATTGTTTACTAAAGCCTTTCTAAATCAAGGGATCTGTCGTCATACCTTGCAATCAGGAAACATGTTAAAAAAACGAAAATATCAAGAACCATAACCAATTATACGCGACAATAAGATGAAATTTTAAGAATTGCTAGAATATTTTCATAAGTTTAATTTATGTAAGGTTACAATAAATGCGTTGCAAATAACGTACTCTGATAATTTACTACCCATTGTGAGGGGGGACGAAGAAAGGAGGTGCTCCTTATGGAAAAATTTAGTTTTTAGGGATCGTGACCTACAAAGGGTTGGTAAACATTGGTTTAGTATTGTTTTTCGAGCTCGTAAGAAACCGTAAATTTCATTGAAGGATTCTCGCAAGACGCATGGTGATAAATCAACATGTAAAAATATAACATTGTCACGAGCGACTGCTCTGCCAATGGTTGATTGTGAAATAATTGTGAAGTGTTCTTTATCGTAGTAATGTTAGGTTCGAATTTGAATTATAAAAACTCCTTTGATAACTTTGTGGGGAGAATTTGATACTCAAGATGTGAATCATTTTATATTTTACTTACATGTAGTTGTTTTGAACATAAATGTACATCGTCTCAAAATGAAGCACGCTTTCTACGTAAAATTCGTCGTGATGTTTGCTACCTGCAAGTCGAGATTTCTTATCAGCCAACGTTCTGATTTGTGCTGCATTGCGCATGCGCATGCACAGCCGCGTTCGTCCACGGTGGCGACTTGCTGTAATTTTCGTTTTATCGGGGCGACAGCTGTAAAATTGCTGACCCGAGTCGGTATAAGAGAGGAGCTATTCTTCTCGGTATTAGCTTCGTCGGTCGTGACCAAAGACTAACCGTAGACTCACGTTCGATCTGCGGAAAAGATGGTTGCCAAAGCAACTGATCACTTTTGACAGAGTTTCGTTCAAAATGAACCCATAAACTGGAGAGTGACCAATAAAGAATTCATGACTACTGAGACAGATTGAAGCATCAGTTCAAAGAAATGTAGACGAATTGACGTCTGCATATCTCTTTCGTGGCTTTTATGGCCCAACCTGTGCCATTCAATTATGAATTCTGGGAATGGGAAAAGTTGAAACGAGGCGCACAGATTGAACTGACAGGGTAGTGATCGATCCACTGCAACGATATATTGTATCCTGCAGCAAATCACGTATAATTAAAATAATATGATATGACACTGTATACGTCAATTTCCTTTTCTTCTCTAAGCATTTTGCTTAAACTCTACTGCTTGCGATCATCAGAACGCATATACGTGCATACTGATTTAAAGCATTGTCCCTGAAAGCATGAATTGCCGTTTAAATGAAATTCCATGGAAAAAACGTTGAAGGCGGATTTATGTTTGAATAAAAATATTTTAAAGAGCCTTTGTGCGCATTTACAATTAAAATTATCACTCTTAGTATTGTAAACTCCAAATTTTAACAACAGCCTTACGTCCTTATTATACATGTACATTAGTAATTTTTAAACCAAATAATTGCAACATGGTCCTTATTTCTTAATAGTGTTTCCTCATGAGTATTTCCTCAATAGTAAGTTCATCATGAGTACGCTGCATTTTAAAATGCGTTTTGTTTTAATGTGGGTAAACGGGTTTATCGGCGTTAAACTATCGAAACTATAGTCTGGTTTCCAGTTTCGCATTTTACAACCAGAGTCGCCTTAATTGAAAATTTTCACCCAAACTGCACATCTTGCGGAATAATAAAACGAAGAAATGGCTGAGCTACGACATTCTTGGCCACGTTTCAGTCCGAATTCCGAAGCCCCTTAAAAATTTACTACAATGGCAGATGGTTCCCCTTTTGCCCCGGATTCCTCCATTAACAGCGCTGATAACGGCATTTACCACCTACAAAACGCATATTAGCCAATATTTTACAACTGTTTAGGTCGGCGCTGCATTGTCACTCGACATAGCAGCATCTTGAAGACTGGCTCTTCAAGAATTTCTCAACCCCGAGGAATTCATTTCTCAAGGGTGCATTCGGTCGTTAACTCGTAGGGGGAATCTCTGTATCACTAAGGTCTGTGACAGGCTCTGTGAACATAAAATACTGACAATGTTGCAAATCTCATCAGACATCAGCCTCGAATAAGATGTTTGTTGCAAAAGCAAGTCATGTCGCAGCTTTGATAACACAACTAATCGCACATTTTAAGTATTATTATTGGAGAAAATACTGATGGCATAACTCTTGAACTGCGGTTAAGCTAAGCAAGAAACGAATTCGATCTTTGCGTTTTCGACCAAATGTTCGAATTGGTATGAATCATTGACGCTTATGCTTACAATTCGATGATAATCTCGTCAGTAAAAAACAATTGAACTTTTGGTCTTCTTCTTAAGCTCAAAATGACAACATGCAGATGCTTTAACCATCTAACCGAAATTACCAAATTTTAGAAACATTAATGCAAAACATTTTAATAATTTCGTGTATTTCTACAAACGTCTCCCATAGTACATGTATATCTGCTACTGCATTAGATGGTGCTTTGGATGAGTGCCTTTTATATAGTGCCTGTTCGTAGTTTTCCCTGTTTGCCTGGAGTTATTTTGGTTGTCCATCAACTGGACACGTTATCAGGCCAGATTCACCCGGACGATTTTAATCGAGCGTGACAGATCCATAAGCTGGCTATATTACATGCACGTGTATTATGGATCTGAGTGTTTTTGGTGTAGCGTTCATCTCTGGGGGGGAATCGAGGCAAGAATGAAGATAATAAGCAGCGAGACTGTTATTAAGGCCTACTTATGACGCATTCTCTGCTGCGTATTATGGACCATCCACTCAGACTCCACCCTGCACTTTATCCACATTCTTCCCCCTGGAATGTTCTACACTGAGCACATGTACCAAGCAGTGTGGTGCAATAAATACTTTAGTTGAGGTACTTTTGCCAAATTATCCAGTTTGTGTGCGGTATTCCACGAGAGTTTAGAAAAGTTTTTATTCCCCAATATTTTCAAATACTGTAAAACTACCATAGTACCACAGATATCCCTCGATGGTTTGATTGACCAACAACCGGTCTTGAGACTACAGTGATGTCGTTCTTTAGGCACAACATTACGCAACTGTGCCAGAGGCAACGCTATAGTTCTTATTATTACGTGTAATTATGATAATAAATATGGAAACTTAGAAACGTCTGCATTAGCACTGTCTGCAAATGAAAATTAGGTGTGCTGAGTTTTTAAAACGTTGATGTGATGTATACATGAAGGACGCCGAGCCATAATGTATCAAGTGCCAAAAATAAATTGTTCAGGATAAGGAAAAAACTGAACAGTTTCGTGAAAAATAAAGATAGTACTAATTTGAATTCGTTCAAACGTTGTACACCATTTTTGTTTAATTTCAAAAGCAGAAACGAGCACTTTGTGGGGGGGAAAAAGTTTCTTCGACATTTTTTCCAAAAACGTCGTAAATACTGCGGCATTCGCGTGGCTTCAGATTAATCATGCAACACAAAACGGTGTATGTGTTACGCAAATTAGCATTACTTCATTGTTCCTTCACCACTACAGAAGGTATGGAATGATTCTTTCGATTAAGCTGAAAAACGGATTTTCGGGGGTCAGTCACGACGTTATGGCTCGGTACTCCTCAAATGTTTTGAGCCATTACATGACCAGTTATCGACATGGTCACCTAAAACCGGCATTACAGAAATGGACCAGGGTTTACATGAAGTCAAATTCAACCCGCTGTGTTATTCAAATTTCATTGTGAGTTACTGTTAATCAGATGCCACACTCTTAAGTATGACATTGTTTTGGTGGCACGGACAATTTTCAATTCACAGTGCCTAGGGGTGTGAGTTGCTTCCTCACCACA
>JAQIXS010002705.1:0-21350 GCA_034700785.1 Rossiulus vilnensis
TACATGCACCAAGACCATTGTAACACTGTAAGAAAAAGGAATTGCAACACTAGGTAATTAACTCAAATCATCTCACAATATACCTAAGTTGCTCATTAGAGCTGAATTTTATTATCATATAATTTGTTCGCTGCATGCACTGGAATCTCATGTGGTCCGATCCATCTAGATTACTTGAAAATAATTCAGATGTTTACTTGTTACAACTCATTATTGCAAAATAGTAACAGTTTCATGAATTTTAATAGGAAATGAAAAATGAAATATGAATATAACAGCTGTTAAAATCTTGCCTGGCCAAGACAAAGAGTTCCAAATTAAATTGAAGTTAATTTTCAGTAATTTCGGCTGACACTGTTTTTCACATCTTTCTTTGGAATATATTTCCACTTCTGCATGTGCCTGATGAAAAAAAAAATTCAACACCTGCTTGTAAACTGCCTATTGAAGGCCAGTAGAAAGGCATGCAATCGAGCAAAAACTAAAACGTAGCACTGTGCTTAAACATTGCATTGTAACATTCCACACAAAAGCCATTTTTCTTGTTCGTATTTTTTATAGTTTGTTATTCATTCATTTTTGGTTTCACATTTTATAATGCCTGAGGAGAAATTCTGAAGTGTCCTCAATTCATCACAGCCTCATTGCACAAGCTTTGAACTACACGTGACGTTCTCAGGGCACTAGTAACTTTAGATCTTGCAATCAAGAGCTGGTCTCTTGAAATTGCATTGAAACTAGTTATTAGGAATTGCCAGTGGCATCTTTTAAAGATTTATTGAAGTTAGTCGATGTCTGGCGTTTTAATAGGTGTGATACGGTTTGTGAGAACACTTGAAGTGCTGGGATAATCGAGAGAAAAATATAGCCTGTAGGAACTTAATTGTGCGGTATGATATGGCATTGAAATGCAACTAATTTTTACTGTCTTTAAAGTACATCAACTTGCAGACGATAATGTAGAAGTCGCCTGAACTTTTCTTTTATAAGGATACTATATTTATTTTAAAGTGATCATGAATCCAGCTATTAGGTGAAGAGTCCGGTTAGGACGTTAGAATACTTTGGGTTTAGCATGCTGCTGTGGCCTTAATTAAGTAAAGCCCGATAATGCATCTGATTATTTAGCATTCTTACGTTCAGAAGTCATTTATTGCCATTGCACTTGTGTTCGTTTAAGTTATTGTCGAAATTTTGAAAGCAGGTAAAAACTTGTAGCAATGGTACTTGCTGAATAATTTAAAATATGGTATTGAGAAATATCACAATTTTTTTCAATATGGTATGATCATGAAAAGTTTTAATGTGGGCGGACTGTTTATTTTGCCAAGTCGATGTCTTAAAAACATGCATAGATTGCAAAACGAATGGTCTCCTTTTTTAAATTGAATGTATGTGATATTTGGTCTAGGTTATTTTACTTTGGCCTTTGTAGAGCTATGTAAACGAGCAGAATGAACAAGCCAGTCTGGACAATTTGCACTACATTTGACTGTTGTCTTAATTTGTTGTTGAGTGTTACTTTATTTGCTAGTTGACATTGTAAGAATTACTAACAGGGTACAGCCATCACGTAGACGTCATATGGCTGATGTTTGATTGCATGCCAGCGTTTTGTTTGAATTATTCTGTACAACATTTGCAATTTCCCAGTGATAATGAAATGATAACAAAATTACACTGTAGATACCATCATGACTACTGTTAACGAGCCTAAAACAGAAATAATTAAGACTAGCTATGATACATGTTTCTTGCCAGTTTTTGGCCCGTTGCTATCATTTCTTGGAATGTTTTAAGCAATTAAGTTATTTTCTGTGGAATTTGAAAAATATTTTTTGTTTTGACAGTGTTTAATGTGTATGTGCGTGTGTGTTTGCATTCTCACAGTTCACATGAATCGGTGACAATAAATTTATATTTGTAAGTCTTAACATTTCTGGTACCTTGATGAAAAACAAGTTTTTTACTAGCTCTTAATATACTATGTTAAGGGAGTGGGCAGTGCGTTAGTTCTAAATGGTTGTGAGAATTTTGAATGTGTAAGTGTACTGGGAATTTGTAGTTATGACGGTGATTTTTAAAGTAACATTAACTCATTGCCCACACAAACATAAAAAAATATTTGTTCAAATCAACGGCCTCATTAAAAGTCGGTGATGCACTGACGTATTTTGACATGTTTGAACGACTAATATCAAATGTTTCTGCACGATTGCACACTTTTGATCGATTAACTTATGTGTGGACTATGGGTTATTGCAATTAACAAAAATGTCATTTACATATAAATAACATTACAATACTGATGTTTGAACTAATTTCATCCAATTTCATGATTGTCAATGTATTGGATCTTAAATACTGATTTGTAGTGATGATAGTGTGGTATTATAATTATTATGAGGAAAGTACAAAGTGTTTTGAATGGATGCTTTAATTTCGGTGAAGCATTTTCACTTCTAAAGTAAATGTGCTTAGTGTTGCATGGATGACTGTATGTTGTATTAATGGGATTTATTATCCTTGTATATGCACAGTTTTTAATACTTATTTTTTCTAAATGAATAGTTTCACTGCGTAATTATTTTATACGTGTAAAGGAAAGATGGCATACAGCTGTAAATGTACGACTTGTGTGGTAAATTTTAAACGGTCTATGCAGGAAATTAATCTCCTTGAAAAGACGTCGAAAAGTTACTAATGGCCAACATTATTACCGAAAACAACTGCAAATCTAATTAAAAGTAATACCCTTGCCTACACATTTTCTCTTCAATTACTTATAGGCAAGTTACAGCGTATTAACTATGCTATACATGCATTTACTTTTCCGGGCACTGGCTAAAATCTCTTGCATCTGATATTTTTCTGATAAATATATAATAATAAAATAAACAAACATGAAAAAAAACTAAAAGGAATGTCCAAAAGCGCTGGTTTAATCCTACTAGTAATAAAATATCCAGATGTGTGCTTTAGAGAATACATGTTGTTGTTTTTTTCATGTATTTTTTTCTAAATACACTTAATTATTATTTGAAAATTTTATGAAATGCGAGAACTTTTTGCCGACAACCAATTTCACATGGGAAAAAAATATTAATATGAAAACATGTTTAATACGACATTCGTTCGGCCATTAATGTTTTTACTCTTTGAAAAGTCATTAAATTTGCCCAACCAAATTTTGTGTTGTCATGCTCCTTTGCAGCGCCTTTCTAAAATTCCACATTTTTTAAGAAATGTTCCACACCATTGCAATTTAGAAATGTATAGCGATTGTATTAAATGCGATCACAAATAATGGATCGAGGTATTATAACGCATTTTTTTTTAAAATACATGTCGGCCTATATAATTTCAACAATTGCAATAGTGACACGTTTATAATAGTGACTTATGCTTCAGGTAAACTATACATGTAGGTAAAAACTGAAAATATTGATAAATCAAATATTTGAAAAACATGCCGTTAAAACTAAATAATTCATCCAATATCATGTCAAGTTGTATTTTGTACGTTCTTTATAATTGTATTGCATTATTTTCCAAAAATATTTTGATCGAAGGTCGCAGATCATCTGGTAATCTTTCCCCGGTTCCCAAGCAGTGGTAACCTGGATAGCTAGACTAACGTGCAATTCGTAATATTTTTTTACAAAAATTATAAGATTGACTTTGTTATGAATTGAACAGTGTCAAACAGTCGATCAGTTTAAACGATGTGTGCTTGTTGCTTTCTTCGATTTAGAAAAAGTCATAGAAACATTGACATAGTGTGTAATAACTACGATTCTGCTTACATTTAATGTAATGTAGGTGAATGGTGATTTAAGGATGAAGATTGCGAAAGGCGCCATTTTCAACTGTATTGGACGCTAATAACACTATGTAAGTTTATAAAATATTTACTCCTTAATGTAGGCTTATACATAAAGTATTCCTATAGTAGGCTGTCATTTGCATTCAAAATGCGCGCAGTACTGTAGCGTAAAGTTGCGAAAGATCAGTGAACGTACCGTAACAAGCAGCTGTCAATACAGGAAACTCCATTCTCCATGATGGAGTACAAGTGCAGCTTTGTCTACCAAAATGAGCATTCATAATGAGCATATTGTTACTGGGCAATTTTATAAAAGTGTATCAAAGATAGCCTACCTTATTAAATCTAGCACTCGATATAACAAAAAATAAAACTAATTAGAGCTTCTGTATTGTTCTAAACGAATAAATGTAAAATGGCTACTCTAATAAAACGCCCAGGCTGAATTAACAATTTGGGATGGGTGATTAATTTATAACAGTATAGTGCCTGGAAGGCAGGCATTCCTATTCATTCTCCATAGCCTGCAGATCAATTGATCATGCTCCTCCATAGTACAGTGTGGACACATCAAGAATGTTGAACTGTCTGTCAGTAACAAGCTTCAGTTGAAATATATTATGGTAAAATAATATCTTGTACAAAATGTCGCTTGAACGACTTTCTATTTCCAACTGACCAAAAAACTAATTTCATGGAATAGGTGAATGATTTATTTGTCTCCATTGCATAGCCATACCTTGCATTTCTTGCAGATGCACTTTATGACATAATAACAGAAAAAAATGTGTATACAATAATAATGCCAGTAGGCTATTAGAGCTGTTGAAATTGTACTTGAGTTAAGGGCGCACACTCTCTTTGCATTTAACACAATGACGAATTGATGCCTTATCTTCTGGCAAAATCACTTCGTCGATGAAATGAACAATTCCATCCCGTGTGATCATATCCTGTTGTGTTACGCGAGCGTTACCTATTTCCATATGATGATGCTTTTTGTGGACCTCGACGACGTTTTGTTTTGTCTTAATGCTGTATTGAAGTTTGGATTTGAAAGCGCAACTTGGTACCATATTTTCCACAAGATGGTTTTTCACGACCTGGAAACCAATTGAGGTTTAAGAGAATCATCACGCAGTTTAAAAGATTGAAATCTTGTTAAAAAAAGGCCTTGCCTGTGTGAGATATTCTGTATCATTCATTATTCTTTGAAGATTGTGCGGGCTTAGTTTTTGGAAGGCACGGTCTGATGGTGCAAAGAGAGTTAAAGAGTTGTGTCCTGATCTTGTATCTGTTGACAGAAGTTCTGGATCTGATCGGCTAACCTTTTGCAATGCTTCCAACATTATTCTAGAAAAATAAGATAGAAGGTTGATGGATTACACCCCCTTACCCCATGGTATATCCTTGCTAATAGCAGAAAGTAGGGTACTAATTAAGTTGAGTTGAATTGAATCGAAATTATGTGGGAAAGAAGATTATCATTATTTACGTAAAATTGCCATCCTTTCGTAGTAATTCAATTATGTTTTCAGTAGGTGGCTTTAAAACTCGATCAATTATGTGAACAACGCCATTTTGCCCTTGGATATCAGATGTTTTCATCATGGCAGATTCCACTCCATAACCCTGAATGGCGGAACACAAAAGAAACACGAGCTCTTAAATTAGATTAAAATAAAAGTAGGACGTTAACTTCTGGTTTGCCCATGTATAACCATACCTTATTTCCTGGTACTTTGCGATAGACTCTAAGACGAAGACTATTTTTTCCATCCACACTTCTGGCTTTCTGGTCATCTCTAATAGAATCCGTTTTGAAACGGCCTTGTGTGATATGGAACATAACAAGATCGCGAGCGGCTGTAGTATCTTTCATAAGCTTTTGCATCTCTTCTCTGGGAAGCTCTTCAAAGAAAAAGGTTGATAACATCTGATATCTAATAACATAAATATGATAATGCTAAAATGGTCTAAAATACAGGAGTTGTACCTTTGAATGCTTCTTCCGAGGGCGCAAAAACGGTGAGATTACCAGCTTCTTCTAAAGCTGCTTCCGCCCCAGAGCTCCGGATCAATTGTAGAAATGTTTCTACTTCTCCCATTTCCTCTGAGAGCTCTAATACACTCTTAGCTGTTACAAGAACTCTTAGTTTAATTAGCGAAGCAGGTTAACATTGATTGGCAATAGTAAAAATCCGAAAATTCGAAAGACTAACAAACCTTTGTTTGGAACAAGAATTTTCCCGACAAGATGAATTATGCCATTTCTCCCAACTATGTGTTCTCCAGATAAACGGGAATCACCTACGAACGTTCCTGATTCGTTGCACATAATCGTTAATCTTTCTCCTCCAATCGTCCTTAATTGATGCTCATCAATAACAGCAGGAAGGCAAAGCGAGTGCGAAACGATATGCGACTGTAGCAGGGCTATAAAATACATTTATTTTAATGTTGGCATAATACGCTTATAATGTAGGCCTACATTACTGCATTATATACATGTAGGCCACTTTATATAGGAGTAGAATTGTATAATTTAACATTCTACAAATAGTTTTTGTGATTTTTGAAAGGCATTTGACAAATAATGGTGTTATCCAGGGCTATCTTGGGAGATTAAATTATTGTACGAACAGAGGTGTTCAGGCAACATTGTGCAAATGATTAATGAGTATGCCATTAGGAAGGCTAAGCGAAAGGGTTTGAAGCGAATTCCCTCAATAAAAAAGCACTGTGAAAAACTTGCACTTATCACTGCAAACCTTATTTTTTTCCTAGTTTATTTATGGTTATCAGTGGAATAGTTACATTAGTACATGTAGTAAGTGATGCCTGAACAGAGTAGCATATTTATTCAAGAGACAAAATGGTACCTAAGTAGAGTTTCTGTTATGTTTTATGATTTCAAAATATCCCGTTCATCTATAAAATTTTCTCAATAAATTTGAAAAAAAAATACTTCGTGCGACTGCCGAGAAAGGGTCTTTCCTGCAATGCAACTATGCATTGCGGGTTTGAAATTATAAAACAACGGAGACCCTAGTAGACGTCAAATTCTACACTGTTGAAACTTAATTTAGCAATTATAATAAGTATTTGAAGTAAATATGTGCATTTTTTTCCATGGTGGGCATCCTTTTGGCGCAGTCTTAAGGCATGTGGAAGGGAAAATGTCAATATTAAATTACTCTTAGCATCCTGAGTTTTCAAATAAAAGTCTTACCTAAACAGTATTAGAAGACGCAGGATTTCACCGTTTTTGATCACAAGATCACAATTTAAAGGTCACAAGATGTCATCTGTTTTATCATGTAGTTAACAAAAGTCTGTGACAGTGTTATTCGCTTACTTTTTCTGGCTTGAGGGTCTTTTCGGATCCGCTGTAGCCGGGCTGCTGGGTACATTTGAAAAGCTTCGTCATAGGGAGCAAATATGGTGTAAGGACCACCAGTTCGTATATCAGTGTCAATTTGAGATTCTCGTAGCAAACGGTCAAACTGCACAAATCTTCCGTCACGTGCTACGGTTTCTGCTAAATTGGCTGGGATTATAGGGTCCAAAACAGATTCTACCAGATGAACAACTCCATTTGTAGCTTCTTGGTCCTTGCGAATTATGGGAGCGCAATTGACGGTGATCATCTGTTTTTGTTTTCATGTAAATAGATTAAAAATGTTTAGTCTTCAAACTGTGTTCAATTTTTAAAATGTTTATAATTTTTTAACACTATAACAAGTCGTTCTGGGTATCAGAAAAAGCTTATCAAAATTAGTAATAACTGCACTAATCATTGTTTTTAAAATTTGTTGTAAATAATTAAAATGGATATTTAATTTAATTACAGCTTTGATACATGGAATTGAATGCTCCAACGCTGCTAAGATCAATTTTATTTACAGCATAGACCTACCAGATTTTTGATCTTCATGAAATCGTTTTTATTTCTTTATTCATTTGGTCTTTTATTTTATCTTCGATTTGCACTACTAAGTATGTTAATAGCAAGCATGATTTCAAACTACTGTTTTCTAAAACTGGTTTGTGCCATTTTAAAAACTACTTTTACTTCGTAATTGGGAGACGAGTGGTGACTAGTTTTGATGAGCATGACATTAAAAAAAAGTGAAATCAACTTCTTCTTTATTGGCGCTTACCCCATTTGAATATTTGTTAACTCTCAGTTGTTGGCCCCTATTCATAGTCGATACCAAGTGATCAGCGTCTATTTCCTTAGAATGAATTCTGCCTTCAGACATGTGATTTAAAAGTACTGGAGAATATGGGTAGTTGTTGCTGCTTTGCAGTTGCTCTTTTTGGAGAGTTGTTAGCCTCTGCAATAAAGTATGCATGCACACGATATAGTAGTTATTTAGAAAATTCCACTTTAGGTTATGTTGGTAGTGAGGTCAACCTCAAAGGCAGAGTTGATGGGGGCAAATAATGTGAATGCACCCTCCCTTTGAAGCCGTTCCGATAAACCTGCATCACGGAGATGTTTCACGAAAATTGTTGCACCCAAATCCTCAGCGGTTTCCAGAAGGCTCTTCAGGGGTTTTACTGTTTTAGGCCAAATGACAACGGGAATGAGTTTTTGCCAGATAACGAAAGCCAAAGACAGTTTTCATACCTGCTGTGCAGCCATGCTGACCAGGAATTCGATCAAAGCCTTCACAACATTCGTATCTTAACACGCTATCGAAACAAAAAATACCTTGAATAACCATTCTTAGAAAAAACAATGCACAAAAAATTCGAAAAATATCGAAAGATAAAACATTGAAACGAATTAACAATGTGACCAGGATGAATCTAGAACTCTCTGAATACATACGTTTTCCTGCCGCATACTTTTCTGTGCATCCAATATTTGCAATCTGTGTAGAATTTTTTGTTTGTGCCTGGAATTTCTTCAACGGCGCATGCGTTCGGCCTAAAATAATGTTATAGTATTAGTTTATAAATACCATAATTGGGTATGTTGCAATTCTTTATTTTTATGATTTATTGACTAAAAATAGTCTATAGATTTTGTTAAAATGTCAGGATGTTTGAGTTATGGACAAATCAATCTATGGCATTTCTGGGGAAACCCTGCGAACTATTCAATAAATGTTGGGCCCACACTAGTTTTTTTATTGCATGTCACCATGTCTGATTTTGTTCGACAAGATTTAAACATTAACGTTTACTACACTCGGCATTATGGCATGGTTTTATGAGAATGAAACTGCCAAGACAAAAATTGCGAACTGTGCTGTAAACATTTTATATACATTACTACTTGATAAGTAGCCTAACATACCTGTGCACAGACCTGCCTACGCCTAACTGGCAATTCGACCCACCTGGTTTATACCTTGACATGTGACACATTTTACGTGGGCCAGCCTTTTGTTTTACTTGCATTCTTTGACCTTAAACCTGAATATAATTATTGTACGTACAAAAAAACAATATACTGTATGTAGTACTATGTACAACATTTGTGCATATATGCCAGAGAGATAAAAATGCGACTTATCCCTGATGAGGCGATGACCGTCTTGACAGGCTGTTGCTCACAAAACATGTTATACATGTATAACAAGTTTCGTATTCAAAACGTTTGAAAATAAGATGTTTTTTCAAATTTGTGAATGCGTTATATGCTGCATTTTATTCTTATCCTAGTTATTTTTGCCCTGCAATATTAAAAAAATCTTAGACAGTTTTAGGCTACGCATTCGCTCCCTAGAAAGCGATAGCTGAAACTCATTTATCGGTATTTGTTTCTACTAAAATTATGTCAAACATAGTTCAATGTAACTCAGGCTCTCGCTTGGTCTGATTTCTGATTAATTTTTTATCCTTCAATTTTGGTTTCACGAAATGAATTTGTTCCCTATAAGCATAGCCTATATAGATGTACATGTAATCTAGCTTTATCAACTACTCTCCCAATGAAGTTTTTACAAGTTTGCTGTTGTTTTTGTAAGTTTTGCGTTAAAAATAAACAATTAAAGCGGAAAGTCTTTCAGACCTGCTGGCTAGTTTAGGCTATGACTATCGAATAGTCAGAAGAAGGGATTGCCTGTATCAAAATTCTGATATGCTAAATGGAAGACAATAGGCTGCTTGAAATCCTGGAAGTCTAGATCACACCATGACAAGTTTGACATGCTAGCGAATTAGTCAATTACTCATAAGTTCGCCTAAACATGAATTTACGTCCACTACTTGAAATATGAATCTTTAGATCATATCTTGCATTTATTAATTTAAATAGGCCTATAATGTTTGCATGAAAAACTGTCGATATCACACTCCAAAACCTATGAACTGATTCGATAAACTGAAAACAAAATCCAGTCGCGGAACAGGCAATTTCTCAAAGAAATCTAACTAATATGAAATATGATTTAATGCAATTAAGACGTCGAAAGCTCAAATGCGGACTATAGTGAAATGACATTGGAAGAAAGCCTTCGACATTAATTTATAAAATATTGTATAGTTAAAAAAAGAGCTGAAATAAGTTAATAGAATGCATGTTCATTTTAAAAGATTCAATAATTTCTTTAGATTTAAGATTAAGAAAACGATGATAAACATTGGCAAAAGAAGCAAACAAATGTAGCCTACAAGCAATAAAATGTATAGGCAACATGCATTTTGCTAACTACATCATGAAATGCTTTGCGACACTGAAATATGGCAGACTCGATCGAACAAACTACTAAATTTGACAATTATCCCTATATATATATATGTGTGTAATTCACAATTAAAAAGTTACGATTAAAAACCCACCATTGATTTCAATTACTTACCCTTGACTTTGTGCCATTTTGATGTGCCATTGAGGCACTCTTCTTTTGCCTGAAGCTGCATCGGGAGATATTATCAAGAGCACCGCACAGATTAAAGGTAAGATGAAAGCTGTTGTTATTTTCATCTTGCCGGACGTTTTAAGTTGGAAACAAAAATCCACTTATGAATTTGAGGGAGCGCACAATGCAACGCTGCTAACGTTTAGCCGACTTCCAGTTAGGCTGTGAAACATTTAAGCGTTGAATCACACAATTTATCTTTAAACTTGGAGACTCGAATGAACCTTGATCCTAGTTTATTTCTTGGTTCCTTGCCTATAATGGTTAGAGACACAATGATTCGAGCATCCTTAACAGTTGCGAAGCAGGGCACGATTTACACCGTAGTGACATTTGAAGTATGAAACTATGCGTTATAAAATGTAAAGTTATGACCATCCTTCCAATTGAGAGTATTCAACACTCCTCCCTGTTACTCTGAGGCGTAAAGGGGGCGCGTGTGAGAAAAGAGTGGAATGACAGCATCCTATTCGCCAGTTGTTGTTTTTTCTTTGTACTCCCCATAGGACTGACGGGTTGAAGTTTTTATGCTGCGCGTGAGTGAAATATTATAAACTTGAAATTTGCCCTTCTTGAAAAACAAACAAAAAACCTCCAAAAAGCTGCTAGCCATTGTATGAGAGAAACTGCATCAAAATACTGGGGGTAGGGGAAGGAACACTTCCATGCACTAGATAGATACCTCATGAGAAACGATAGTTTCTTTGAAAATTTGGTTATCATCCTTTCCAATATCAACTAGGTGAGGGGGTTTTAATGAGCAGCAATTCTGTTCAAATTGTGCACATATAATTATCGTATAGGCCTACATTGTATATTATAATAAACCTTAATTTCCAATAAAGCGCACGTACCTATATCCTCTAGTACTAACCAATAATTCAAACATTAAGACATACATTATACGTATTTAACCAAATCTGCGAAGTTGTTGCATACGATAATTTATAAAAATTCAAATGAACCTAAAAGACTAGCGCAATAACTACTCTCATTGTGTCCATCAATTTGGTGGCAAAACTGGAAATAATTTGACCTTTTCCACGGAAATTGTTTGGGCAATGATCCAGCTTTTATTTTCACAGGAAAACGGAAAATACTGCATCAACAAAATAGCAGGATTTTTTTTCTGCAAATTTCCAGGGAGAATTACACGGCCATCAGTCCTCTTTTATTTTTAGCAAGCTTACAATGTTTGTGAAAGGGTGAAGTGCACACACTTAAATAGCACTGCAGTGGTGTTGAAGTGAAAATATGTTTGCGTTGCACATAATTTATGATACACTTAAGTTTTTCTTTCAAATGCTAGGGGCCATTTGAGCCTATCCATGCATTTTTCGCAAAGCCAGAAAAACGATTTTGAAAGAGAATTTCACATCGAAATTGCGAATTGGTCTCTGAAGAATTTCTGTGATACGCTCCACTGCATTGCGTGATATTGGAACGAAGTAAAAATGAATGTTGCAAAAAAACGTCTATGAATATGTTGCTGAATTTTAAAAGCAGTTTATACGCTTTATTATAACAGCGTCAGGTATACATAGCAGCGTTGGAATCTTATTTCAAATTTGCATTCTGTGTGAATTTGAAATCATTTCAATTTTTCAACTCAACAAGAGATAAGCTTGGCTTGAACAGCAAGTTTTGCGAGAGATTTTGTCGGTGAAGTATCACGTTTCTGGTGTTGTCGCATATGAGTGAACAGAAATTCTTATACCAAACCACACCTATTGTATATTGAATGTGCAGCATTTACACCGTATATAAATATAAAACAAAAACAACAAAACCTGTCCTTTCACCCCTGTTGTTATTTACGAACGTAGGCTAAAGTTGAAATTTTACCATAATACCCTAGATAAGCTTGCAGGTTTTTCGCGCGTAGGTGTCATGGATAATTATGAAAATATTTATACTGGTAATCAAATTGCAGTTTCAGATATCATGGAGCAGGCCTGTGCGTGTTAACATCTACTTTATTATTATTCTCTAATGGCTGATGTCTACGTGTTTAGTTTCAGTTTGTCAATATTCACTCGAAATGATCAATTATTTAAATGATAAAAAAACACATTTATACCACTTAGCAAACATATTGTTCATGAATGTATACAACAATATTTAGTTATGGGACCATGTGTTTAGCCTTGTTTCGCCATAATCTAGCATATTATACGTGTATTTGATTTGCTGTTTACTTCAAATATAATTATAACGGTTTGTTATAATTGAGATTTCAGCTCAAAATAATTCTAAAGAAAGTGAGCTAATCTGAACAAAAACCCGTGTTTAATAAGATAAACGATAAAACATGTTTAGCAAGATTTCAAATTACTGTTTTTAATTAAACGTTACTGACGTCATGATCTGTTATTAACATAAATTAGGTAGCCCCTGCTGCAGAAAACCCATGCATAAATGTCCATCAATTATTAACTCCATTATATGCCGACAAATTAAGATAACGTGTATGTTAATAATTTATAAACATCCTGTAAACATGTATAATCTGCAAGTTTTCATAAATACAAAAACGTATTCCAGCCATATAAATAAATTGCATGCATAACTTATACTTAAGTGCTTATTATTAGAAATTTATTTGTATACTATCCGCATACATGTTTGTACATAACATTGCGTGTGAATTTAATATGAACAAAACCGCAGTGCAATACATAATAAAATTACAAAAAATTGGGTTATCATAAACATGCACAGTCAGTGCAAGGAGGGTATTTCTGTAATGTGGCGAATGTAGTTTTCTTCTTTTCAGAACTTCTCCGGTAATCGTGTAGATGTTTCTTCAACGGTCATTCAGTTTTCCTTGGGCTTCTTAATAAACGTGCACCATTCCATATATAAAGCTTAAAGTGTTAAAGAAGTTCAGCAAAATAATATTTAAAATGGTAATTCAAACAAGTCGATAAAAATAGTTCGGTACTTCGAACAGGCCTTGAATGCCCTACAAATGTACAAGTGGAATTAACGACCCACACGCTATAATTGTTAAGAGAGCCTTAGGTAATGTGAAAAAGCGCATGGTAATATATATATTTTTTGTAATCCAGGCGTAGGATTATCAGCTTTATTATCAATCATTTTAATTTAGGCCACAATGGGGCAAGATGAGTGAATCTTTAGTAAATTTACTAACATGGCGTGAAAGAAAGAAATATTATCAACTGGAAAGCAATTTGTGAGTTGCGAACCACCCTCCTTGCCCTCTCAAGATTTACAATGGGGCAATTATGGACTGTCCACCTACGCAAAGCCAAGGGAAAAACGATGGCACTCGAGAAATGTATGGAATAAAATTTAAAAAGAAAACCGGATTGTAAGCAGTTGTGACATAGATGTTTTAGTAACTTTGTCCGCTGTTTATCAAATTGACTTATCCTTCCATCAACTTGTTTAACTCGGTGATGGATAATAGTAAATTAGGGCCAAAGATTTGGAAGTTCCCTTATATGGTCAGCAGATTTCTTCTTGCGGCTAACTATAACTGGGGTGAACATATCGACCCAGATTTAACTGGCATGAGCATGACGTTTCTCACCATAGGGCTATGCTTTTTTACTCCACTGTTTTAAACAGCATTTGGACCAATTTAGTACCTGTCTGCAAATCATTGCCCATTTGAGGAATATAGGCACCCATCATGGTGCCTATATTCCTCAAATGGATGTGATAAACAGACATCACGTTAGTATTGGATGGGGGTAATGCTCTTGTATTTGGCCATATGCCTGAAATAAGTTTTATGTCAATATTTATTGCTATTTCTAGCTGCATGCTTTGGCAATGTCGTGGGACAAATTGTTTATTGCGATGGCAGAACTGAATTGTATTTGAAACAGTTGATGCTTAACTCTTAAAAACGAAAGCGCTGGAGGTCTCCCACCGTGAAGGATTTTTTTTTCAACTTCTTCATTTCAATCTGATATGTGACATGCAGTCTGGATTTCAGAGTGAGGAACACAGTTGCCTCATGAAAAGTAGATCATGGTTTATAGTTACTTTCCTTGTTTATAAATTCAGACATTTTCATGTGGAGAGCTAAATCCTACGCTAAAAAAAATTTCACGGATCATTTTCAACTGAACTTATGCTTGATAGTAGCAAAAAAATAATTTTTTAAAGCTAAAATTAAAGTAAAAAAAAGAAAAAAATTATTATAGTGCCAAAAATTAGGCTTACTACCCCGAGGGTTTTAAATTACTCATGTTCTAACTACTGTTGAAATTGATATCACATTATATGGTTATTAAGACAAAATTGGGAAATTCTGAGAAATGAGTTTTTATAATAATAATGCTAGTAGCGATACTTCACCACAGGATAGATTCCTGCTTAACTTACTGTATAGTTAATAAATTTTAAAAATATATCGTCTATTTTATCGAGATTATGCAGTAAACGTCCTTCACAGTTAATATTCATGATAGTATCTGATAATTTTTGTCCATGAACAGTTTGAACCTAAACTCGTCTCCAGCATAACCAGGTGTCAAAATGTCATTTTCAATAACAATACAATATAGCGTTGTCAAATTATCATATTAGCGACGTTATCTAACCTAGTAAACTGTCAGTTATGCTGTCGTTGTATGATGATTAATTCATCAGGATAGCTGTCAGCTGACCCAGGTTTCAAACGTGCAGTCTCTCAAAAAAACAAGGCGCAACGCATGACATACATTTTCAATCATTTCTTCGTAAGATGTTTTGTGATATTAATACAGTAGGGGTCCATATTGCGATTTTCGTAATTAAATATGAAAATTATATTCGCTGATAACAATGTTAATTGCCAATTAAGATGAGCATTCTTGTCAAATAGGTAGGCCTATAAGTTAAAAATTTAGAACTTTGCATGGCACCAAAATTTTGAAATTAGCATAGTATGGGTGAGGGTGAGGGGTGGTTACCCTTGATCAATAGTTGACTTACAGGTATATATATACAACAATTAATAACTTTAGCCTTTGATGAACGTAGAAAAGTTGACAAAAACCCTGCATCTCTACAAATGTGTGTCAATTGGGACAGAGCGTTTTGCGCAGACAATATATCTCGCTTAATAGGTACAATAAATTACAAAATGCTTGACATTGTTTTATAGCCATTTGGGTTGTAGAATCTTTAACCACTTCATAAATACCAGAACAGCTGTGAAAAACTATTGCGTTAATAGCACTTACTTGAAAAAGCATCTGCTCAAACGATCTGACTTTGCTTTAATTACTTAACCATACACAACATAATTTGTGTTGGTGTTAAAGCCTTGACTAGAGAAAGTATCAGCTAGACAATTGGCCTTCAACAATCACTTCAAAAAAGGATACGTCCAAAATAACACGTATGTCTGAGAGAAAATTGTTAAGGACAAAACAACCAACACGTTGAAATTTATATAAAAAACATAAATTTTAAGATCTTATGTGATGTTTTCTCTCTTTAAAAATGCTCAAGGATACAAAAAGACCTCCAAGTAAACCATTTGTCAGTAATGCCCGTCTAGTTGGGAAATACTTTTTCCATTTAGATCCAGCTTTTGCTAGCAACATTACCTATAAAGATATTACATTTGTAAGCTTTGGTGCAAAACATTATCGCATTCATATTTGTAGAAATCATAGATTCGTATAATGTTGGTGACGTGCCTTTTCAGCTTCAACAAATTTAAAATACATGTAGTTTACAATTAAAATTTAAAAAAATTATATATTGTAATTAAAGTGGATAAACTAATTTAAAATTATAAAATTGGCTGTATTATATAAAATTTAGTGGTCATTTTGAGTATGTTTTTAACAAATAACCCAGTTCTAAAATCCATCACCAATTTTCATTTCAAGTTACATACTCATACATAGGCTTTATTTTTGTCTCTCAGTACCAGGCTACATGAAACTTTCACGTGCATATTGTTGTATCGAACTCAGTTAAAACGATCATGGTTATAGAGAGATCTAGGAATAACAAGGAAATTTTGGCACCTAAAGAATGTAAATTCGCAAGATTTCGGTTAATTTTCCAGTTCACTCTCTCACAGTATGAAATCCATGCTCCGATTGTACCCTACCCAATTGACAATTTTTTTGTGAAATACATTGCTAAAAAAAAGTTCAGGTTAGGCAAAATCCTCACTTAATGACCAATCGGGTGCAATTTTTATGATATTAAGATTCATCAAAGTGATTTCAGTGCTTATTAGTACATAGAATTAGTGTTTTTCTATAGCTGAGAAAAAATTACAGTGCAGTGTTAATGGTATGGCGGATTTCGGTTCACGGATATTACGAGTAGGCATACTTATAGCGAGCAAATTGTGACGCTCGTTATAACAGTTCGACTGTATATTATTTTTTAGTACATCTACATGCATATCCAGAAGAAGATACCGATATGCACACATTGTACTTTTATTTGGTTTTACATCAATAGTCGTGAACTAATTATGCCTTAATTGTGACTACTGTAACTTTTTGAATTTCCAAAATTGCAGATAATAGATATACCCACCCATAACAAGAATGCTGTCCCAAAGTAAAATATAAATCCCCACAGTGCAGTTAATCCTAAAAGTCCAGCTGTGGATCCGGATAATGCTGCCATGGACGTCCTACAGTATTCAATAATTGAGCCATTATTTCGGATGGCAATCTCACTGTATGCCACGTGATCTGTAACAGAAATACAATGGCATGTACAACTGTACGTAGTACTAAACTTTTTCGCCTGTCCTACCAGTTAGTTGGCGTCTACACGCACACAGCATATCATAAATGTAACTCATATACTGATCTGGTTTGCAGGAAAAAATTTGGATTCCCATATTAGCAAAATACGTACAATTTTAATTAAGAATTCTATTGAGAAAAGCTATAAAATCATAAATAACTGCCAGCATACATGCCACAATAATTTGGTATAGGTTCGTTTATAGTTTGTACCAAGGAACCCCAATGAACCAAATAGGTAAATTTAATAGGGATATACACTGTACATATCAACCAAAGTCGATCCAAATATCAATGTATACAACATTTAAATAAAACTAATTGTAAATTACCATCTTTGCGAGCTCGTCCCATGATATTTTGATGTTAAGAATATAGAAATGCAGAAAGCATCAAACTTGCTAATACATTCTGCTATAGATGTAAAATGTGACCAACTCACGGTACTCGCCATAGTTAGTGGACACACTGTTTTGCGGCGGACTTTTCAAAATCGTTAAAAAATGTGTGAATACAAAATGCATTCAAATGAGGATTAATTAATCATAATTTTACTTAAAAACTCGTTTTCCAGCATCGTATCCGTGCCAGGAGACTGCATTTGTGAAAACGTTTCTTTCCTGAACTTTGAAAAATACATGCACATGTAACATACCGATAGTGTGTCCATATCCGTGATGAAACAGCACTACGTGGACACTGAATTCACCCATTAACACATACCTGTATTTTAGCCTTCCGTCAATATAAAAGGCTATATCCTTGTTGATTTCTTTTCAAAGATATTACTCGAAGACGAAATCATTCTATTCCATTCCATACAATAAGCATATTAATGCCATGTGGCAGGGAGGGTCAATCCAGTTAACCCAAATATTACACTTAAAGAAATTACAAATTTAGAATAGTAATAATAACTGAAGGGCGATTGTGAAGGAAAACACAGTTGTGGCCGATTACCTGGAAATATTGTGGCAAACACAAAAACATGACAGCATATGATTTGTAATAAAAATTTACTTATGTTTCATACATAAAAACGGATTACAATTCAACAGAAATTGATTACAGTTATCACCTGATAAACCCTAATGCTGAAAGTAACCAAGTATTTCAAAGTATTTTCTTTTATTACAATTAAAAAGGATTATATAGTTAAAATGTGACTATTCTAATAGGTTGTTTTTATCTGCAAATGCAAATTTTACTACTAGTTAATGGATGCTATTTCTTCAGTGCCAAATGTGTGTAAGAGTCGTATAAGCACCAATGACATGGTTTCAAAATCATCCATGTAGCAGACAGGAAAGTATTGTAGTCCATTTTATTTATTTTTTAAAATTATAGTAAATTCTTTTAAAGATGCTTTTATGGTAATTTCTAATTTATTACAGCATCGCTGATCAGTGCATTTATAAATATAATAAAATGGTTAAACTATATCATGAAAATGAATACTAAATAATGTTCAAGAGTACCATATGTACTGCAATCACAAACTGGGAAATCAAATATTGAATGTGATAATAAAATTAGTGTCCTCAAAAGTGAATAGCTGATCTGTATAAGAACCACATTTCACATGCATGCATGCATGATGACCTGCAGTGCCTTTACCCACATTCATCATTGTTCCACAGAGCAGTGAGTTAAGTAGAATTTATTTCGTGTAGTAGCATTAAAATATTGTAAAGTAAAAGCTTCCTCTTGGATGAAGAATACATCACAGACGTTTTAAACGGGATTGCTACCATACCCATGTGAGATCACTTGTTCAGGATAGACCATAGGACCTATTTTGAAAACAAAAACAAAAAAAGCATTATGTTGAGTGCAGCAAAACATGTCCAGTGCAGTTATGGCATTACATATAATATTTATATACAATGGTAATAGCTAAAGTAGTCAATTATAAGCAATAGCAGGCCATAATTTGTTTGAATGTGCATAGTAGGTTTAAATTTCAATTTATTAATATTTATTTGGTCTGTAAATAAAGACAACGATTGTTTATAACTACCTTAACCTAGTAGGGTCTATTCAATTATTGGAATTTACTATAAAAAGAGATTGGCACATTGCTCAAATTGTGTATTGACATAACAAGGTAGGATAAGGGCAAAACGTAGAAAGCCTATTGCAGATCAAACATTCAGCACCAAACAGCCTATTGAAAGATTTTTATATTTTTTTTAATTTTTCAACATCATAGATGGTAAGATAAATTTGACTTCTCTGAAGTAGTGGTTATTGTTGAACAAAAATCTAGAAAACACAGAATTTCTCTGCCAATCTGTGGCAAGCATAAACTTTAAAGCTACACACAAATGAGAGCTCTCTACAAGATGGCAACACAAGGAGTATTGAGAAGACTATATGAAAAAGTCCGTGCATTAAAACAGTATATGAATTTAATAATTATAACTATTGCTTTAATGACCGTTGGCACATATTGCAGGATAAGATGTGCTTTTTTTGTAATAATGATTTTTTTCTGCAAGTTTGACTACTTTTATTACAATTTTTAGTTACAATGCTAACTTACAGTAAGTTTAATTTCATGGAACCTTAGTGTATTTGGTGCTATGTTTTAAAATACAATTAAATGGTTGATTTGTATAGTAGCAGGTCACTAAAGAGTATTTGTACGTATTCCATACTACCACGAATTAGCTTAATTTAACACCACATTGAATATTTCTTGTCTGGTAGCATTACTTCCTTAAGACCAAGGCCATGTTTTCCATGTTTTCAATATCTTACTGATATAGCAAAACTATAATTTTTAAAGAAATCAAATTACTGATGAAATAGAAATGAAGTGCATTTTTAAATTGAAAACGCATTAGTCCATAACCTGCAGGCACATGAAAATGCTATACTACTCAGTTAATGGCAAGTAGCATAAAAGGCTGTCATGCAATTAATGACAAGCAAACTAGTACATCAGCGTTACACTAGAATCATCAACAATAGTGTAACTATCGCAATTGCAATGGTAAAACATTAGCATCTTAAATGCACTCTTTGGCACACAATGGAAATACAAAAGTTGCAATTGCGAGGGAAATGCCATTGCAATGAAGAAGCAAGCAGCAAGCCACAGAAAAGGCCAGCTACCACACCTTTATTCAATTATAAGCCTGACATCTGAGGAGAAACTGGATCTGCTGGCTGTAAAAGGATAGAAACTGAAATTAAAATGACCAATGAAGAGCAGATATGGTTCATCATTGAAATGGCAAGCATATGGCCAACTACATCTACATGTACATGTTTGATAGCTGGGTAAGCATGTACAGAAAAATAAAATTACCATTTCAATGAAACACCACAGAGTTAAGGGTTAGTCATTGATGAATAGTTGAAAGCTACTATTGCTACCATATTTTTGCATCTACAATTAGGCTTGTTTGTTTACTGTTTAGTAAGGACCTCAGTTTGACTAAAATGCTAAATTTAACATAAGCATTTACCTACCATTGCAAATTTATTGTAAAAAGGAATTCTCCAGATGCCAGTCACATAGTTACTCTTCTGTTATGAAATAATATTATGTGCATGTACTCACTAGAATGATTAACATTGGTCACTCGCTGCTCTGGTAACACTTGGCCTTCCACATCGCTGCTATCTTCTTCCCATCGTTGCCTTGAATTCAGCAGTCCATTCCCATCTTCATCCACATGTTTTTGAGGAAATGATACGCCTTCACCCATACTGCAATAAGAGCATGAACCTCGTTTACTTGTGTTTGTATAGTTAGGTCAATGTTAAATTATTTGCAATTAGGTCTGGATGTGTTCATTTCCTTTGCATACATCTACTAAAAACTAACTGTAAGCACTTTTTTAATTACATTTAATTTTAATTACAAAATTTACCAGCTACAGAGCAATG